>MKGM01000042.1:30425-107238 GCA_002018265.1 Ceratocystis harringtonii | reverse complement strand
AAATGTCAAAGCGGTACATGTACCCAATAGCAACAGGTACTCAGTGGATAATAATTTCCCATATATCAACAGTTTGTACATGTACAATTAATGATGTACCGGCAGCGCGGTAGTATTCATTAGTCCACATGTGACACTAGGCACATGAAACATGAAACCCGTCTAAGCCAAGGTCATTTTCTCCTTACTATGCTTTTAACTTTCCTTCTCTGTGCCGTTAATGCGAGAGGCAATGCGACCGAGCAAAACCTCGCTACCGGCGTTTCTCTTTTTTCCCACCCCTTTCTGCTTCTCTATCTTGCCCTTGCCTAGGTTCTTTTAAACAATAGCCCGACAAGCTTGATAGGAATCGGAAAACATGGATCCTAGACGCGATATACAAGGGTATCAAGGGTGTTGATAAGGTCTGGAAGCCTGCCAAAACACACAAGAAACAAGCTTAACTTTCACGAAGTCTCCGAGTGTTAGTGTAAAACGTTGTGTGCTATTGATTGGTGGAACAAGAAATTGACGCACAATAGGGTTAATCTCGCGATGTTCATAATAAGGGTTATAAGAAAAAGGCTTATGGAAAAATTAAGGGACCTTGCCATGTGGCGACTTGGTTTTCCTCAGACGCGATAGAGCTGAGGATCCGCAATGAGCTGGGTCTTTTTCTAAGCTATAGGCAAGGGCTGGGCTAGTGAGTAAGAAAGGAACAACGGTAACTGTTGCTTGTTAACGTGCTGTCCGCGTGTTGGTCTCTACATATATTCAAAAGCTGGTTTTCATACTCTTTACTTGTGGACGATTCAGTCTCTTTTAACTCTGTCTTCCGGCGCGAGAAGCATATCTATTGCTATCGAGACGGGGCTTACTATAAAGTCCGTGGTGGAGTCCGTTGCTGGCTTTGTTCAGTGATAGACCGGTAGGATAACTGGCAGCGAGGAGGCTAAAGGCTGAGAGAACTTCAAAGAAAGATGTCGCAGAGTAGGATGATGGAGTCTGACTAGCCAAGATGTCACTGCACAAAACACACCCGGACAAAAGGGCCCGGTTTGTCATAACATGACTGGAGAGAATTTGCGGCTAGACTCGGGCAGTTTCAGATTTAGCAGGGTCATAACGTCCTGCAGGTGGAGTACCGCCACCTGGTGTCTAGTCTGCAATTGTCGTGCCTATGGAAGACATGGAAGACATGTAGAATCCCCCTAGTCTTACCAAGTGCAGTGCTCTTAGATAATAGCATCTTGACCTGATTAATATTTTATGTGTGTAGCTAAATAGGAAGAGTTCTGGACCTGTAGTTGCCGAAGGAAAATCATGGTGGTTACATCGCCTTCATGCTTGATGAGATGGCGGAGACTTTGTTCCTAGAGTTGCTGAACGACGAACAGCATGGAATATACCCACGACCTCGGCCTAAGCTGGGTTAGCCGACAATATGTCTATCAAGACATTGCACATTGTAACAGTCTAAGAATAGTACCATCATCGTGTGTTCCCAAGTGCTGGTAGGGGCTGGGAGCCCAAGGGTTACTCTCGCCTTCCATGAAGATATTTACTTGCAAGCTTTTCAACTGACCTTGATAAACTGAGATCTGTCATATGAACCGATGCAATGATAGTTATCGTCTTGAATTTCATTGTGTTCTTTAGAATTGAGATCACTGCAGTACGGCGGCCTATTCCAGGCGGAAGCTACTTGGAAGAGCAGGTGTATCTTCGTCATATGTTTCACATATCTCTGCATACTTGATGTCGTGAATTGATACCCAAATCTCACTATCTTGACCATCAACAGCTTTAACTATGAAGCGTCCAACTGGCTAATCGAATTACTCGAAATATATTGTCAGAACGCTAATCTAAACAAATTCCAAATTCATCTTGCCTTGAAGGGTGCCCCTGGTATGTGGCGCTGTCTCGCTATTTTCTGAGACGATGCTGTCAATAGCATCGCGATTCTCGAGATCAAGCGAGTGAGTTGCCTGTATCGGCTCGCTTCTCCCGAAGACTGCGACTACGAGAGTTTTATACTTGGACTTGTAGTCGCGTGATCTAACATACACGACAGTCTGGCATCTATCACCAGTTTAATTCCGCTACAACCATGTCAGCTATATCGTCATGATTACCGCAATGCCACTACCATTCTCATTGTGCACTCAGAAAGAGTTTGCAAAAAGGACCTGATTTAAATACCCTACCAGTCCTATCGTGATTGCGAGCTTTCGGAGTAAATTGCAAAAAAACGTTGAAAGTTCTTAGCAAGACTGTGTTTGCAAGTTTCTAACTCTTCGCAGGCTACGATCCTTTATTTATTTTATATGATGAGAGCTCGGTGACAGTAGTTCAGCTGGCACTTGTTTCTGCCTAGGCTTTACATGCCTCGGTAGATCTCTACCGAACTCCCTATCTTCCTCGTCTCGTCACTGGCCAAGTTCGGGTTCGAAATCTGGGCTAAGGCCTCTCACTCTGCTGCGTTGCTGGGCGCCTCTCCATCAAGACTTCCGGCAATATATGAAGGTAAAGGTGTCACTATTGGCTTTAATCGGCTGCCTATCGCCTAAACAGGCTATCAATAGATTGGTGGAATAATGTTTCGAAACAAATCTTGAAAAGATCCTCCTTCATGGTTTTGAGGATTACACTTTGTGAAATATCGAGGAGTTTTCGGTACTTTGGACTGAGCCCAAGCCTAGAAAGCCATGTTGCATGGTGTTTTAACATGGCATCATGGCAAGAAATGGATAGAGGAGCCCTGTTTGCCTGATAGACAGGAACCTTGAACATCAGGTCGGGCAATCTTTCATTACTCAAAAAGAGCTTCTCGGAAGCTGCAATCTACGAGCTTCAATAAACAATGGCTCACCAGGCTGAAGAGCACAATGCCTTTGCTGATATCTTCTTGTGGCCACTATCTATACAAGAATACATAAAGCATTCATTGCAAGGCATCATTGTTGGGAAGCATGTAACAGCGTATAGACACTACAAGTTACACAATGCACACATGCTGTCTTTAGCAGCTAGCTAACCGTGCGGTTCTTTGATGCACTCGCAACGTTGGCCCTGTTACGTAGCTCTTGATCTTTGGTCTGTCTGGCTGTTGTAAATCTGGACTATTCGACATTCACCGAGGGGATTAATCAACCGTTTGTGTCTTGGTAGCCTGAACCTCAGTGGAAATGAGATAGGTAATTGGTATGGATAATTACCGTTCTTTCGGGCGGTAAAGTAGTAGTAGTAGTAGTAGTAGTAGTAGTAGAGGGCTGTCCCTAGACGGGCTCCCGTGTAGATGTGCGGTGAAACTGTATCTGTGGAAGTCAGGTAGTCTTACTATAAATTTTCTCAAGGGTGGGCTCCTATTAGGCTGTCTACGCGAAGATTGGAATTTCTGGTCTGGTATTTAGCACCTAACAAAGCTTCCATCTTTTCCCCCTCGGTCTCTCCAAGTGTATTGCATAAGGCTCTCGTCTAATATGACCGAACAGCGGCGTGAATATGGTCTTTCGTTTACATAATCTGAGCACAGTTATTTGAATCATTAGTCTGGAGATGAATGAGGTGCTGGCCGGTATGTAGAGAAAAACACATCATGAGTGTTGGATGTCAGTGATCGAAGACTTTCCCATGTCACGATGGTCAGCGAGAGCACTTTACCGTGCTTTGTCAGGGACAAAGATCCGGTACGCGCTAGCTTAGATTACCGATACGTGAAAACTGTATAAAGAAAGGAATAGGTAGTTGGGGAAGATGTCCACTTGATATCAAATATCTAGGCATGCATGGTAGAAGTATGCCGTTGTTTCACGCAATATTATAATCATCAGCTTGGTAATCGTCATCTTTTTTACCAGGTGCCGAATGCACCATCAACTCCAAGCTCTACTACATGCTTGCTAAAGAAAATACAACCGCACTCTCAGCCGGGCGTTAATATATCATGTCCAGCCAACGAAAAAATACCCTGCATCTGCACAGCTGCCACATGACTAATGTATTGGACGACAAGCATGTCTTGGGTGTCACTACTGTTCTATCATCTCTTGCTCTATGCCGTGATACCTTTTCACTACCTGCGAGAATATCACAGACGGCTACTACAGCTCGAAGCAAGACTCAGATACTGGCATCTTTTACTTGCTCGGCTAGTTGTCATTTTATACGTCACCCATTTCTTTCGTCTACAATATATGTGCTCGTCTTTGCCGTGTCTGATACATCAAAATGAACTCAGCCATGCCACCCATTGGGCCATTCATCGCATTCTTGCGAGCACGAAGGCTCGCTATTTGATGCTGCTGAATCATACACTAAGATGTGAGTTCTACGCCTCCGTACTAGAAGACTGAACTTGGTATCCAACGTTCTGCCATTATTTCAAGTGTCCTGTTAGCCATGAGTAAAGACAATATTGAGCCCCTGCCGACTCTCTTTAAGACATATGATACACGCAACGATATTTCCGAGTGTAAGCTTTGGGAGGTAACTCGAGCAATATCTGCAACGGCTACCCTTTTCTAGCCGGCCAAACTTGGTAGAGACAAAATTGAGTTCATTGACGCGGGCTTAGGCCACAATACTCCGCATGAGAGGCTAAAAGACATTGCCGAAGCGGACAGATGCTCTGGTATAGGTGGTGAAACAGAGGAGTCTATCCTTGAGGCACTGAAAGAGATGGCCACCTCTTCTAAAGCCACAGATTTACATCTGAAGCAACAAAGGTATAGCGGTACTGGGCAACATTATCGATTCAATGTTGAGAATGGCCGGAAGGATGTCACGCTTTCAGATCGGAAACAGGCAAGTAAAATATCGGCACATGCCAAGAGCTATCCCAAGGAACACCAAGAGGACATTCGAAATTTCATTTATTTGATCGCTTGTCCGTGCAGTGATCAAAGTGCTTAAGAATAGAAGATCTCATAAATACATCACTGTCACTGGCCTATGGTACATTTAGAAGGGAATGAGATAGATAAAAAGAAGCATCATGCGCCATAAGCACAATCTAGACTAACCCAAACCTAGCTCTCAGCCAGAGGGTCCAGCTCAGTATCAGAACTAGAGCTAGAGCAGTCGCTGCCTGAGAGCCTCGCCGAAAGCAGCTTAACCTAGTCTAACCAAAGGGACTAGCTCCATTTCAGAGCAGTCGCCGCCCAAGAACCTCGCCGAAAGTACAGAGCCCCACCCCTACCCCCCATATTAACAGCATCCGTACCCCAACCAGAGGAACCAGCTCTGTAAATCAGAATTAGAACTGGGCTCCTACAAGTCTAGGAGCCATCCCAAAGGTACCAGGTGCAGGAGGATAATACACCCAATCTTCCCCCGCATTCATTGGCTTCTGGCTGGTGGGCATGTCATGACATACCCCGAGAGAACTAACCCCATGTCCGAAAGACCCTTGCTCAAAAGGCCCTAGCACAGAGTCGGTATCTTCCTCAGATGCGGAGAAGGAAGCCTCGGGCTCTATTGAGATAGGATGCTGATAAAAACTAGTGCCTAACGGGGATTCAGGGATGGGAAGTGGAGGGGGCAGGTCGACGTTGGATATTAGCATGCTAAGACCAGCCTGCCGAGTGCCGGAAACCACCTCGGGGCTGGCATCAGCCAGCGCGCTTCCAGAAAAGGCCGCGAAAAAGGGACTGTCCACAGGAGCTGCGAAAAGTGGGCTGTCGTCCGAGACTACGAACATAGGGCCTTCGGCAGCATCCACAAGGGACGAGCTTTCATCAAACGATGTACAGGCAGGGCCCGGCACCATGTTATGGTGGATAGCAGCATCACCCTCAAGATAGAGAGGGGAACTGATGCCAAGCTCACCAATGTCGACGCCCGAATCGCTACCATCAGAAGGCCTCCTGTCGACAGTCATGGCTGGGGACGTGTGGCTTGAATAAGCGATATCCCTGTTAGCACGCTCCGCGTACGACCGGCAAGCCATGTGCTGGTTGATGCGCTCAGTTATGGCCAGGTCATTGAACAAGTCCCGAACCACCCTGGACTCGATTTTCCAGGAATCGCCGCAGATTTGAGACACGTACTGATGGTTCTTCTGGCCGTAG
This sequence comes from Ceratocystis harringtonii, assembly GCA_002018265.1. Lineage (NCBI taxonomy): Eukaryota > Fungi > Ascomycota > Sordariomycetes > Microascales > Ceratocystidaceae > Ceratocystis > Ceratocystis harringtonii. Next base: position 101,185 of record MKGM01000042.1, on the reverse strand, counting down.
ATGGTCTTGACGAGGTGCTGGTATGCCTTGCGATATAACATAAAAGCGTTCATGGGCCTCTTAGCTTCACCCGGATTCTTAGCAGTGTCCATCTCTCTGTGGCGTTCCTCGACGGGGCGGTTGACATAATCGTCAATATTAGAGATCTCGATGTTTGGGAACTGGGCAGCAAGCTGGGCCAGTGGGGTTCGGATTGTGAGGCTGTGGCGTCTAGCACAGCTCTTAGCTCCACGCTTCCTGTGCGATGGGGCATTCTCAACCCGGTTGACAACAGCAGGGACGGGCTCACTTGAGTTTCTGGGCTGACCTGCATTGCTGGACTCGTTCTTCTGGTGGCTAGACCGAGACTGTGGCTTAGCAACAGCACGCTGTCGATGCAAGCAAAGTAGTTAGCAAACAACGGTATTATCGCAATACAACAGATAGTAGTTACAAGCATACCCCAGAAATGCCGACGTTCTCATCCAACGCGTAGGGGGTGGTGAGATCTGAGATGGGATACTGCAAGTTACGAGAAGTTAGAATTAAGCTCGAGTTATCATGCCAATTAACAGACTTACCTCCACGCCGTTATCCTCCGACGTCTGGAAGCTGTCTCTCATGCTGCGCCGGGAGGGATAAGTGACGCCCACCGTGACGGTATGGACGCTGGGAACAGAGTTTGAGGAGACGGGCTCAGTAGGGTACATCATGTTGAAGTTAAGGTAAAGAACAAATAAAAACGGGAGTGGTGGAGATAAGTGAAAAGTGAAAAGTGAAGAGAAAGAGAAAGATAATGCGGATGTCTAGACAGCAACTGATATATGCCACAGATTGGTCTCTGCTCAAGTTACAAGGTTATCAGAAGAAAAGATGTGTAGTCAAGCAAAGTGTGATGAGTGGTGATGAATTGTGATGAGAAAAGCGACGAAATGAAGGCCGAAGCTCCCTCTTTAATATACCCATCCGGATTCTGTGATGTTTTCCTGTTTTCAACAGGTGAAAAGGCGTACATGACCACATCGCAAATGTCAAGATGGAATTTGCCTTCGTCTCAAACAGCCTGTTGAAGGCTGGAGGTTGGAGGTTGGAGTTCCAAGGCCGTCCAAGGTGGTTCATTGCATGCACCCTACACTACTTACACAGCGAAGACCCGGCCCAAGATGGGGCAAGCGGTGTGTCTCAAAATACTAAAAAAGTCGGCTGTAATGAATGAGAGCCCGTAGCTTACCTAGTGACATGGTACGGTAGCCAGAAAGCTAAACGTGATGAGGCATGGCTCAGACGTACTCGTAAACTGGCCAACCAGATCCAAGAACAGAAAACCCGTCTTTGCCAAATGAAATATAAGTGGTCACGATACGAGGGGAGCACTAGTACTTTTTCATCGATGGCTACTACCGCCATCACTACGCCTGTAGAGATGTAAGTTGTGCCAGCACGCCCCCGATCCTTGCTTCTGGTCGTAAGGTCAAAGAGAGCATCGAGTAGACAGGTTGATTGTCTGGAAGCTAAAGACTAGAGCACGCTTGTTTCTCACTCCAGGCGCAGCACGTCTGCCAAGAAACTAACAGCCCCCTGTAACAGGCAACCAAATGCTAGACACACACGGCTTTGTTGTCCCCGTCAAAGGGCTGAAGGTACACAGCTAGTACGTGGGTACATCTACATCTTTCATATTCCGGACGAATGAGGGAGGGATCGGACCAAACATTGAGGAGCAAACCAAGCCAGCTTGTACACATGAAGTTGTCAAAAGTAACCCAAAATCCTGTCGGCACCAGAGCTTCATATGGCAAGTCAGGCCTGTGAAGTGCAACAAGCCCCCGGCAAAGGCAGAGGTAGGTATGGAAGCTCAGAAAACAGACAGCCATACAAACAACGAACATACAAAAGCGCGCTGTAGCTAAAGTTTGCGACAAGGGCCGAAAAAAGAGTCTTGCGAGGCTTTTGGGCATACAAAGCCAGCTCCCACGATAGCCCCAGTAGTTTTTCCAGGGGGGTGCAAGGACGCATTGCTTCTCCATCTCCTATCTCCTACGTGTGTAAAGCACGGCAGGCAGAAGTAAAGCTGCTGTTTGTTTGTTTGTTTGTTTGTTTCGTTTCCTTTTGCCACCTTTGCGGGCCATCTCAAAGAGGTGCCAAGACAGTAGGATGTGACGGAAGGGTGATGAGCAAGCAACAGGGTGGCTCGCTTTGCTGACAAAGATACAGCAGTCCTGATAAGACTCTCAACTGGGAAGCAAGGGAGGCCTGACCGTCTTAGTGCTTTTGCTAGTCACCGGCTGCACAGCCGCATACTGTTTGGCCTATTGCCTACTATTTCTTTCCAACTGTGGTCACGCAAGTGTGCTTGATATTCTAGATTACATGCATCGTCAAAAACCGCTGTAGCCCTAAGCGGCTTAGCGAAAGTGGTTTAGCTGGCATAAACCCTCCTTACCTAAAAGAAGCTTGTGTGATTGATTTTAGTTGTGGCTTCTGATTGGCGCAGAGTCTGCACTAACTAACGCGACCTCAGCCCTAGTGATGATAATAAAGCATGGCTGGAAGAGGAATGGCGGCACAATCGCCATTCTCATCTTACGGCTTTCTCCTTTCTTTTGAAAGCCCGGAAAGCGTATGGCGAAGCTACTACACCAAGGCCGCAGCGGACTTAAGGGTCATGAACATCATGAGATGAGGGGAAGCACAACCAACGGAGCTTCGGCTTCAGGGGGGCGAGGTGAGTGCTTACCAGCTGGAGAGCAAGCAGTCTTGGCGTCTCCATTCCATTTCACGCACCTGTGTCTAAGAGATTATATTATGTATGCACTGTGTACTTGCATCGGGACTCTCTTTTGGCACACGTTAATTGTATTCCTAAGGTCTGTGGGCGCGGGGCTAGAAGCACGGCAGGAAGAAAAGAGTCCAGCTCCCCTGCCCACACCATCTCCCTCTATGGCGCCCGCCAAACGTGCATGTAACCTTCTGGAAGCCCTGAATACGTGATTCGTGCATGGGGACCCATGCTGGTCTCCTGAAGCGTCATAAACTCTCCTAGTTCTTCCTAAATGGGAACTTGTTTCCAAACAATCCCAGACAGACCAGCTAGCAGGTCCTTTTTTGCTTTCGAAATCACACGTTCTTGCATCATCACCATCAGTTGACCAGCCTCTCGAGACCGCGTGTGTTAAGGGCAAGGGAGTCACCATGCAAGCCAGTCCAGGCTCTGGTTTCTCCTATGGATCCAGGCTAAGCTAGTAAGCGATTGACAAAACCTTGGCGTGCTAAAGCTTTTCAGAGCTCAAGAACACCGTGATTCCAAGAGCAAAAAAGGACATGCTAGCTGGGTGTTTACAAGCTGCCCATTGGCCATTTTGCGTGCTTACGCGCTAGGTCTCTAACGGGCTGCTGTGAACAGGAAGCGCAGAAATGAGAGAGAAAGGGAGACAGAGATGAAGCCAGAAGCTAGGCGGCACAGGGCAGCCTCCCAGCTTCGCCAATCCTGGATTGCCTTTTTACATGAAGAGCGATTCTCGCATCGGGGATAGCAAGGTCTGGAGGACAATAGGGCTAAGGCAGGCGGAAGAAAGGAAGGACAAGCAGGAGGAAAAGAGAAGGAGAACGGAAAAGAAAGGGTGAGAAGACTGCAAGGAAAGAGAAAGAAAAAACAAAGAAAACATTTGTCATCGTCTTTCACGCTCTCTGTGATCAGCTCCTTGTTTCTTTGTTCTCCCTCGTTTTTTTTTTCTCACGAACATCTCAGCTCTGCCGGTTACACGAGGACTGCGCTCTTTTCACGCCCTCGTCCCCTTTGAAACATAGACTATCAAATATAGAGTACCTAGACGCATGTACATCGGGTCCCCCCCCCCCTCTCAGACTGTATTCATAAGCTTGGCCTCGATAAATAACGCATGCTAGCCACAGCGGCCCACTTGTGTCTTTGTTCAACTACGAGACAGAGACAATTGGCTAGTTGGTGTCTATCACAGCACATGTTGAGAATACTGTAACAGTCGGCAGCCGGTCACAGGTCTGGCCACAGGTCTCTTGGCTTTGTTCCCAGGCCCTTTCATTGTATGGCCATGATATCTTGGTTCCTGTAAATAAGTTCTTTCACACTAACACGGACTCCTAAAACAGCACACCGCTCTGCAAATATCCTCCAATCCTTTCTCATCACACTCCGGTAGATTTAGCATATGTTTCCCGAACTCCTCAGCCCCGTTGTTTGCAGTTCCCGCTGCTTTTGTCTCTGTCTCTGCAATCCATCCCATCAGCTGTACTCTTTTGTCCGATTCTCACACCTTGCTAGCCTATCCCCCGAAACAAAACATCACCTAATCAGTTATCTAGATGGGCCATCAGATAAAGGAAGAAAGCCAGCAAGACAGCTATGACACTCAGACAGGCAGAAATGGAGACGTCTTTTCCGTCCTTTCACATCTCAAGCTAGCAAGCCCACAATGCAAGCCCGGATATATAAACGGCGAACTAACAAAACGTGAGTTATATTGACAACATCACCACATCAAATACACATTCAAACATATAATGCCAAAGAACAGCTCAAAATCTTGGGCAGTATCTGGGCCAGGTAGGGCCTCTATACTCACGGCCTCACCACCCTCCAGCGCCTGATCTTGGCCTCGGACAATTATGGGCTGACGGCACAAATGATCACGCCAACTTCTCGTCAGCCACGGCAATAGGCCATACACCCAGCCACAACAGGTTCTACCCTCTTCGGCTGCAGCAGTGGTCAGACTTCCCCGAGTGCCATAGAAGGGTATTTTCTTCTCTGCAGGAACAGCTTGGCAACCAGAGTGTTTTTTTTCCTCGCGGGACACAATTCAAGCGAGTGAATTGCAAATGAAAAGGTCACGTCCACGCAGTATTTGGGTGCGGAATGGCTGTGCAATCACATAATAACGTCTAGCTATTTCCACTACGCTGTTGAAAAGCCGTCTGCGGAAATCCTAGCCCAGTACCTCGCGGCTATCGGGGAGAACAAGAAAGTTTTTTTCGAAGATATACTGCTTGGGGTCGGAGCTCAGGTGAGCACAGGAATCTCTGCCTCCCGTGGTCAGAGTTGCGAGACAAGTTTTAGGTCCGACACAGAGGACACATCTGAAATGACCTCTCTGATCCCATTTTTGAGGGCAACACGGCCGGACCGTGTGATTGTAATGCAAGAAACCCCCCTGTCCAGCTGTACAGCGCCCAAGCCGGAGCCGGAGCCATACCGGCTTGTGATTGGCCAGCACAAACCATCCCATGCGTTACGTGCCGCTGACCTGCAGGGCAGCTCGGTGCTCCCGGAAAACTGCCTGGTCCGGATGGCCATCGCGAGCCAGAATTCCATGGCTAGAAAGGTTGGTGAGGGCAAGGATTTCGGGCGTCCGCAATCCAGCAGTGCTGCGGAGTCGCTATTGCACGCTTGTCCAGAAATGGTAGAAAACCAGGTGTTTTTCGCATCTGACTTGGCGGAGGCATACCATTACATGATAACCTCTGGCCTAGAGTATGGCTACCTAGTGACTGGTCACACTATTACCTTCCTTCGCATCCCACTCACAGCACCAACGACCCTCCTCTACTACACCTCGATTTTCCATGTTGAGAGCTCAAACAACTCGCTACTCTCGAGCAGTTTCTCTCGGCATCTAAGCGGAGTGGTTCCGAGATCAGCTTTACGGAATTGTGACTACCAGGGTGATGATGCCTTGGCCAAACTGGCCGTCTCACAGCTCTGTTCGCTATTCATATTAGCGTCCACATCACCCGCAAGGCCTTGGCAATCTTTCCAGGTTTCCAGGATTGCCAGACAACGTTCAGCGCAAGGACGCATTGCCTTGTTGTGTACAGAACTATGGCGATGGTGGTAGTCATGGTGGCGGGAATATAAAGCCGGCCGACCACGGGCTTCCTCCCCATGGCGAGGATATTATTCATGGTGACGGGACTGTCGGTGCTGCAAACAAAAAGGCAGACCTTCCCTACTGTACACAGAAATGCCTCCTTGGCCTCATGCGCGGCCTTCCTCTAGACATCAAGTGCCCTAATTACCTGCTGCACAAGAGCATGCCCCTCGCCGAAGCACCCCGCCCTGCCAATGCTTCAGGCACCGGTTGCCAGCCATGCAAAGCCAGAGAACAATGGAGAGAATACCACCCTATCACTGGAAGCAGGGTCGGTGAGCTTGTTTGTGGGCAAGTCGACGTCGATCCAGAGGCTAGCTGCGCCCTTCTCTACAACCAAGGCTTGTATGGTGCGGTTGGATGCTTACTCAGGCTGTCTGTAAAGGGCCATGGCTACACATTTGTAGCCAAAGGTGTCGAATCGATGAATTCGGGCCATTTGCAGCATGAGACATACATTTACAAATATCTGCATCGCCACCAGGGCGTGCTGATTCCCGTGCATCTTGGCCTGGTTGAGCTGCGCTCGCCATATCCATTCATGGCCAAGTTCACATCCTTGTCTCATTTCATGCTCATGTCCTATGCAGGCAAGTCGCTGAACTACGGTTCTTCCATGGACGCATTAAGTAGGAAGCTGGGTTGCGACCTGGTCCAGGAAATCGACGACACCTACAATCGGCTGTTCGACTGGGGCTTGGACGATCAAGATGATGTGTGCAATGCGGCGTGGTGTGAAGAGACACAACGCATCATGAAAATCGATTTCGACCACTGCATTCTCCACGCAGAGGTCTACATGGAGAAGTCGAGGGCAGAGGCAGCCGGATATCGGCTGGGAAGCAACGCCGTGGGAAAACGGGCTATGATGGAGTGTGATGGTGATGGTGGTGACAATGACAATGACAACGGCAAGGGCAAGGGCAATGGCAATGATAACGATTTAGAAATACAAGGCGGCCTAGGGCGGGCGTGGGGCCGGCATTAAAACGAGTCAAGTATGCTGGAGGCCTATAACTAAATACCCACCCAATAGAGACAGAGTATTTTCAGCCGGCTTGGCCAGGCTGTCAAAGCCTACAGACAGACAGAAGGAACAGAGGAAAACCCGAGATGAGACATGCCACCTAAGGTCTATGACATTAACTATTGCAGATACGAGCAAAGCGACAGTGCATTGTTGTTGTTGACTTAGCTTGATGGCAGGCCATCTGTTCATGATTGCGGTCTTTTTGTTCATGTTTCGTTTTATTTCTGTTTGTTCGCGTGATTTTTCAACGGTGCAAACTGTTCTAGGTTGGACGCACACGACAGCGTTCTGTTGTTTCGAATCATGGTTTTTTTTCTAGGAATTTAATTGCAGTGTTTCGATTTAATAAGGGCGCCATCGAGATCTTGGTTCATGGGGAAAACATTGAGTATTGAGTCCAGTTCAGGAGCAGAAACTTGTATTGTTGACTCAACAGCACAGCATGCTGGACAGGGGCACCAGCGATCAAACAGTACTTTGATATTGAAAATCAAATTAAGTTAATGGCACTAAGACACATGAAACAAGCCAACTGAAATTAAAGTGTCTGTTGTACTTGCTGTCGTAGCGAATCTTTCCAGAGTCAATTGAAATGAAGGAAAGCCAACCAACGCCTACGTTATACAATTATCCTCCACCAAGTTGTCCTTTGTTCCACGAGCGAATGCAATACTAGGTCGTTCTGCACAAGGGTTAGGGTATGTATTATTAAGGGGTATTTTTTTTTTTTTTTTTTTTTTTAGGGCCAAGACAATTGAGAGCACATCTAACGTCTACAGGAATCACAGAGATCAAATGATGTGACACTTGAAGAAAAGGTGTATTTATATATTTATATATTCATGCACAAATGTGCTTTATTTATTTTATAAATGTGTCAAGGCTGAGTAGAGTAGGCTCGCCATCAACATAACGCCTACTCCATTGGAAAAGAAAAAGAAAAAAAAACTTCCTTCGCCATCGAATGTTCTCGCTTGCATTATGCTGACTACAGGAAGAAGGGTGCTTATCGTGCATAAGGGACCAGGGAACAAGGAGGCTATCCAGCCACCATGATTATTTGTTGCCATTTTGCACATGCACAACTGTAGATTTGTCGACTTGCATGCACATAAGCAGTGCATGCAATGCAGCCCACCAACTTTAGCCTCCGTCCAAGCTTGCTCCCATGCAGGTCAGTTCCTCCACGCCAATAGACGGTGACTGTCCTTGTGGCAATTAAGAGCACGTATAAAATGTGGCGGTTTGCACCGTTGCTGCCCCTGTTACATAAGGGTTAGTGGCCAGGAAGCCAAGCCAGGCAGGGTGGAACCAGAAAGCCTGTTATGTTTTTTTTTTTCTTCTTCGTTTTGCCATGGGTCTTGTGTGTGTGATGATGATGCGAAAGGGGTTGGACAGACAGGAAAAGAAGGCATGTCAGTGTGAGTGGTAGTGTGCAAGATGGAGGAAATAAAGGGCTGATAGCGTCAAGTATAGTCTCCCTGGGAAATCTTATTGTAATTATGCAAGGACTGAAAATAAGACGCCATTGGGAGAAAAAGGAAAATAAAGTAGCAGTGGAAAATGGGGAAGCGGAGGAACAGCAGGGCGAGCAAAGGGATCCACTTGACGGGACTTGATTGGCGGTCTGTTTCCAGAGGGAGAAATCAGAAGGAACCCAATACAGGGGTGGAAAAAGAGAGAAAAGGCGAGGAAAGCCAAGAAGGGGCATCAGAGCCTGGAAAGATGAGTGGCGGGGTCGGGCAAGAAAAACAGGAGAAAGCAGGAGAAAGCAGGAGAAAAAGCAGGAGAAAACAGGCTCTGGATGCGACCGTAGCATCTCCAGCAAGCTAATAGCAAGAAAGCAGGGAGTGGATATTTGAACAAGAAAAAAAAAAAATCCAAAGCGGGCCCGTTCGAACAGGCTTCTATTCCACCTCCACCCTCTCCACTCTCGGAACCACCATCCCTCTTGTTTTTCTGCCTTTGCCCTCTTTGGGAGTTAGGCCGCCCAATCTCCGGAGTTCTCCATACGCCTTGTGCATGCCACCTGGCCAGGAACAAGCTCGGGCATCAGCGGCAGAATCACAGCAGCAGCGACGGCAAGAGCAACGACAGAAGGAAGGAAGAAAACGAAAAAAAAGAAAAAAAAAAGAAAAAAAAAAAGAAACTGTCGCTTCTTCCTTCCTGTCTCTTTTGGTAGCCAAGCTACGCTGCTTGTGTCGGTGTTGTTTCTCTTGCTTTTTCTCCCCTTTGCTAAGCTGCATGACTTTTTCGCCGAGCCGAGATGTAATTTATGTTTCTTGGTTGTGATTATTGGCCTGTATCTCTGTCCCTGCCTCTTCCCTGCAAACTGAGGCAAAAACAAAGCCACAAAGCCAGCGAGGCTCTGTTGCCCAAGCCCAATTCCAGCCCAGGTCGACTTGGCCACCCAATCAACAGAGACAGAGCGACAGAGTCCTGGGCCCAGGCCCAGCCCTGCTTTTCCCGGAAATATTGCCGGCTTTCTGGACCTGGATCAGATCAAAGCCAGACTGGGTCGGACTGCCTGCCTGCCTGTCTGTCTGTCTGTCTGTCTGTCTGCCTGTCTGCCTGTCTGCCTGCCTGCTGACTGTGCGTAGGGCAGCTTTCACCAGCGCCCCCATGTCCCGCTCTTCTGCCCTCACCTCGCTTCTCTTTGCCTGTTCCTGGCAGTCTTTGCGCATTGCTCTAACCACTATGCACTTGCTCTCGGAGTAGCCAAGAAGACAACTCAACTCATGCCTGGCCATCAGTACATAGCAGCACGTTGCAGCAAAGCAGAAGAAGAGAAGCACAACTCTGCCGATCATGAAATAACCCCCCCCCCCCCCAAATTCTAGGCCACTGCTCTGCTCAATCTATCCGACTTATATGTGAGGGGTTTTATTGCTGTCTCTCTTCGACCTCCAGTTAAACAAAGTAGAGTACAATTTCGGAGGCTCGTCTGTCAAAATCACGTTTTAGCGGGCTGCTCTTGTCTTTCATCCTATTATGCTAGCAGCAAGCTTTAGTAGCAAAGCAAAGAAGGAAAGGAAACCCGCCCCTTGACCTCTAGTTTCTCTTGCAACTTGCGTCAGGAGCCGGGACTAGGGCTCCCTCCTCTCTGGAATAATCTTTGGAAAAAGCCTTTTGAAGCCAAAAATGTCTCTCCACGATGATTGCTGTCTACGTCGTCCTCATTTCAATCTAATCTAATGCTGGTGCTATAAGGAAGGACACGGAAAGCTGTGTCAAATGGGAGGGTAACAACGGGCAACAAGTGGGTGGCTAATTGGCGCAATCTCTCTAGCTTCTGCTGAGATTGATTTCTGGATTGGCCAAGGCGACGACCCCTCCCTTGCCCTTGCCTACCCTTCTCTATCTCTCTCACTTACTCTTTGATTGCCGTTGCCTAGTGATTGATATAGCGCCTTTTCAATTTCCATTTCTCCTCGGGTAACACCCCTCCTTGACCTGGACGGCATATTTATTGACTCTACGGCGATTTTGAAGCAAGCAGCAAAGAGAAGAGCCACCCACAGTGCATACGATGCGTACAAGACACCCGCAGAGCCAGAAATGCTACTGCATGAAGCCCTGGCTCCTTAGCGGCGCTACTGCTCAAATTATCGAGGGCGATAGGGTGATGCGTACGTGTCGTGATAGTAGAGACAAAAGCGTGCTTGCAGCTAACAGAGGCTGTGTGGAAAGAAGAAGGCGGCTCAGCTGAAAGTTGACGGATGACTGAGCAAATTCCAAGAAAACGCCACCAAAATATCATCTCGTGTTGTGTCTGATTTGTATTTATGGTACCCACCACGCCAGACGACCAGACGATGGCCATCATTATGTTGTCGTGTAGGACGTCCAGGACCGCCCGTACACGGGGACACACACACTCCCTCTCTCTCTCTCTCAACTGCACCCTCGCCTCCCTCAAGTGCCTCCAAGTTCGTGTCCGCTAGAACGTTGTACCACTGCTTTGCATAGGATCCTATCTCCACTTTAGCTCTTCTTCCTGGTTGCAATCTGCAGGGGAGCGTCTGCACGAGAAATCCTTCCCCTAGCCAAAGACCTAGAAGGGACCCTGACCCTGACACCACACACCACTTGCACACCCAGCTACACCACCACTTTGAGCACACCGCACTCATTGCACTCACTGCACCTACTGCATCCACTGCACCCACGGCACCCACTGCATTCACTGCACACCACTTCATCCGCTGAACCACACGCCTACCCTGGGCCATGATCCCGGTCCAAAACATGGCTGCTTAAGGCCTTTGTCCACGCTTCTCCCCTTTTTCTGACTTTTTGCTTTTAAGTTTCGCCTTCCCCTGGTAAGGTGTCTGTGTTGTGCTCCTGTTTCTTTCCTCACTCATCACCCACTTCTTTTTTGGCTGCTCTATCGTGCCCGTCCACTCATTTTTTCTATAAACACTTGCCATCGCCCTCCAAGCTTTGTCAGTCGCTCTCTTTCTCTTTTTTCTTCTTCAGGCTTCAAGTCCATATCCGCTCATTGACTCTTGTCTGATATCCACTCTCTCTCTATCACTTACTCTCTTTATTATTATCTTTCTCTCTCAATCTTTCAAAATGCAGTTCAACTTTGCTACTCTGGCCATGATGGCCGCTGGTGCTTCTGCCTCTCTTCAGGGCGGCGAGGTCTACGGTGCCCCTGCAGCTACCACCACCACCGCTCCCCAGGGCGGCGAGGTCTATGGTGCTCCTGAGGTGACCACCACCAGCTACACCACCGTTGGTACCACCACTCTCCACTACGGCGATATTGACACCACCATCACTCAGACCTCAACTCTGTTCAAGACTGTCACCCTGACCTCTTGCGCTCCTGATGTCACCAACTGCCCTGCTCGCACCAGCACTACCAGCACCAGCACCACTGACACTACCACCACCACCACCTCCACGAGCACCACCACCAGCACTAGCTCCTCAACTGGTGCCTCTAGCTACTTCCCGGTGGTCAACTCCACGGCTGTCTACCACCCTACTGTTGCCAGCACCGGTTTCCACACCGTTCCCCTGGTCACCGCCTCGTCTTACCTCCCCATCAAGACTGGCTCTACTCCCACCTCGGGCGTTACCTACTCGGTTCCCCCCCAGGCTCCTGCTCCCCCCGCTGAGGTCCCTGGCACTCCCGTCGCCCCTGGCACTACTACTCCCGCCATCGTCACTGCCGGTGCTTCCGGATTTGCCGTAAAGGGCGGCATCCTGGCCGGCTCCCTGGCTCTGGCCATGCTTGCTCTGTAAGCGGGTCGACAAGCAGCTACGTGGCTTTTGTCAATGGTGCAAAGAAAAAGCTCTGCTAGTTTCATCGCTAGTAGACAAGTACTAGACCGTTTTACTTTCCTTGGGAGGACACCTTTTTTATTATTATACTTTTCGTTTCTGTGGCCCAGCTGGGCTGTTATACCACTTTGTTCGTTGGGGATAGGTTGATTGGAGGACAATTTTGAGAACACTCTTTTATTATTTTTTCTTTTTGTCGTACGACCTTTCTGGAGATGCACTGGAGGCATAGAAAAGCCTCGGGCTTCCCCAGACCACGGAAGGGAAGGGGGGCGAGAGAAGCCGTGGAGAGATCTCAGATAACATGTTCTCATTGTTTGACTCCTGTTGGCTTTCCAGTTGGTGCCTTGGATATGCTGGATGTCTGCTCTGGTGTCTCCTGGTCGTCTCCAGGAAGCAGAACCTTTTTTACACTTTTTTTATTTTATTACTACTACGGATATTCGCAGAGGCGTACAATATTTGGGACTTGATTTCTATTGAATGACGACTTAAACTACACTTGAATTCCTCTTGATACTGTGACTTGTGCTTGTGGTGTATGTACGTATCCATTGAGCTGCCCGCAAATCGAAGGGGACGCAAGCTAGGGGATCCTGAGCAAGCACGTGATTCAGCTACATAATCAGGATCCCAGTACTATTTTTAGCCTCTTCCCAAAATAGCCATTGAAACATCGTCAAATGCTACTCGGTAGACCAGACGTTACGAACACACGGCGGGCAACATAAAACTTGCCGCACTTGAAAAAAATAGCAATCTGGAAGTCGGGGCTGATACGTCAGGGACAGCACTTTCCAGCCATGACGTCGACAAACATGAGAGTTAATTAATGAGGTATCAACGCCTTGCTCATGAATGCTCTATTGGTTAGCACGCTTCAATATAAATAGCAGCATTGTTTTTTTGTTAGCATAAATGGATAACGTGCGAGATATCTAGCGCTCAGCACTAGCCCACAAGCTCTGCCCACTCCATGACCCAGGACAGGAGGGCGATGATTGGGGGGCGTTGAGGCCTCAAAAGGCCCTTGGCTCGCTGGCTTGCTGCACTGACTAGTCCTATTGATTCGTCGGGACGCTGATTAAGGTCGGACTGCCGTGCAATCGGGCTCGCTCTCTACGCACTTGTGTGTCTAATTCTAGCATCTAGAGGACGACCGCAGTTGTAGAGAAAGCCTCCTGTTGAGTTGATGGTGATGGGATGGGATGGGAGGGCGCATCTGTGTGTACGTGCATGCTATTTTGGAATATGATCATATCCTGGGAGATGAGCGGTTCAAGGAGATGGCGTTTCTTGACATCTTCTAGATGCCATGTATGTGCGTACGTGAATTATCTAGTTCTATCGGCTTATTTGCAGTACCAGTACGCTGGCTATTGTGTATATTGCGCATAACTTACGATCACGTGACTGCAGCAACGACGATTCCGCGCACCCAGATTCTCCATTTCGTTTTCGTAGATAATAGCCCTTGGCTAGCTGGAGGAGTCACCATAACTCTGTTAGGTCTATTTCAAGCATGTCGGCGCTATGCCTGGAGTAGCACGAGGTGATAGATGCGAGATTCCAAGGTAGATATTTGACGCAGATGCGCCTCTTTTATTGCTAAACGTTACTTTTTGCCGCAATGAGAAAACTGCTACAGCTACAGGTACGACGACTACTACTGCTGCTACCGCGATTGTCTTGAATAACAACAGTAGTTGCTGATCGGTAATGCTATAATCGCTATGGCGCCATTACTGACGCTGCGACGTGGGCGGCGGCCAAAAGCCCTCTAGGTGGCGTGAAAAATAGATAGTGCCATTGAACCTGCATCGTATGCGACTGTGGCTGCTGATGGCACTGCTACGGCTTTAAACCCAGAACCACGGTCGCCGGCCACTTTGGAAGGAAAGCGGTGCTCACTATAAACACCCCAGCACACTATAGAGCCACTGCTGACTCTGCGGCATTATATGCATTCCCACATGTTTTTGGTCGTGTAAATATCAACATGCGTCCTGACATCTAATGAAGTCGAGAACGCCGATTCTGGAAACTAAATTGGCTCAGCCTCCCGGCTTATTCTGCATACCCGCAACAACATCATATCCCATGATTTCGATAAATAGGCATATAAAACAACTGACAATAGCAAGACCAACGGGAAGCTTACACCCATGACAAGGTAGCCAACCATAGAGGGCGACTGCTGGGGGCCGTCATAGACTTATTCCGGCAACTAACTACCTTGATGCACTGTTCGCCTGCTCAATGCTGTGTGCAAGTACCCTGAAGTTAAATAGGTCTTTGGTGGAATTACCTTCCAGGCTTTTAATGCTAAGGCAAGGGTGCCTCGCATGCTTGTAATTGTCAATTCTCTTAAGTAATGGAGAAAAGTATTATTGAAGTACGCAAAAGCGTTCCCGGGCTATAATGCCGGAGGTCCCGCAGCGCCCCTCTTGCTTCTTCTCGTCCACTTCCCCATTTACCTCCCGCCTATTACTGATAACTACCTTATAGAGGCCATGGTATAGTTTGCAGACCATTGCACGGCACGTCTGATGAGCTTAAAAGCAAAAGCCCGTGTTTTGTCATACCCCGGACCCGGAGACCAGTATTTGCAGTGCAACTGTGCTTCTAGTAGTAGACAGTGTACTTGAACTAGCCTGGCACTGCATGCACTACGCACCCATGCAATCGTCGCCGTTGCATTTATGTAAGTAAATTTGGCCGTTTTAATACATGTAGCTATGTCTCCTGCATCAAAGCGCGTCGTTTGATCTTGGTGATTCCAGTAGACGTAAAATATAGTGAAATCAAATCAATCCTGCATCAAGAAAACAGCCCGGAGGCTGTGGGGAAGCTACTGGCCTTAGCATTGTGGGAACGACTTTACTTATATCAATACCGAACTGGGATAGAGGCCTGGGAAAAAGGCTGCCCGACTTGCAACGGTGCTTTTCTCCTTGTCTCTCGCTAGTTTTGGGGGACGAGCCCGGGCATCTTTGGCTGATTGAGTATACTTGTCGACTGCTGTGATTCTGGAGTGTATTGTGAAACAACCTAAACTTACAAACGAAACGAGATGTTGATGGCACAAAGCCAGACATATCCTATTCTTAACTGCGTGCTATCCTCCGCATGCAATGAGAATGGGCTTTCTTGCAGTATTTGAGAAAATCCATCGTGAAATACATAGGTGCGGTTTCGGGCTAAAGAACTAGGGCCCGAGGCGACCTTGTCCACTACCTAGTCAACAAGACCCTTCTTTAGTTGGAAGACCATTAAATAAAAGGTTCCTGGGACCTTGGGAGCATTCTTGGTGTCGCCGAGAAGCTTCCGCAAGACAACAAGAGGCATTCAGCGAGGTCATCATGCAGCCCGACGCCAATTCTCTTTAGTGATAAGCCAGAGCTATAACAAGCATAACTTATCATAACTATCAAAGCCAGACTCAGGACAAGAGTGCTGCTCCAAGGGTCACCCTACAAAGCTTCTCCAATGTGGCGTCAACCTATGGTCAAAGTCTTAAACCCTAACAGGATATACAGACAACACAAAGCACGACAACACAGCATCCGACTACGCGAGACTCGGCTTGACTAGACACAACTATACACACCACGACTACACATGGTACGACGACGTAGGGCACCGAGGCTATCCCGGAATACAAATAACATACTAACTGACACCACGCTCAAGGAGGGCCTGTACATTCGACTCCATTACTTGTCTTGGCCAAGATTGCTCGAGTCATATCATTGGCCGGATCTTAACTCAAAGGGCGGTGAGAAATCACCGTATGAATCAAACAACCCTGCGATGAGATCTGCTGTGGCTAAAGGTACCTGACAAGGGCTTTTTCTTTCTCCTCTCTTAGCCTGTACTCGTGTACGTACGTCATACGAGTCCGTAAGGAGACAAAGTCAGAAACTGAAGCATATTTTCTCGGACACCAGTAGCTGCCTGTACAATGTACAATGAAGACAGGGGAATATACGCTAATAAGTCACCATTATGTAGCCCTGCGTGCTTAGAAGTGTTACGCTCGCTGCGAGCTTGTCAACTGCATGCATATCTGCTGATGGGAAGTGGGAGGGTTGAGGCACAGAAAGTTCCGTACTGCGCAAAGCACCCGTACCACTGGGCCTCCTATTCTTGGGGTTTCGTTTGCGGCAATGCTGTCTATATGTCTTTATATTGGCTGTTCACCTAGTTTCATGCGTCAGTACTACATGTCGTAACCGCGTCATGTGTCACACAAGTGTATCCAGCCTGTGAACAGCGACTTATCGCAAGTCTATATTCATGTCAAAAGCCAAGTAGCCATAATACTCGTATTCCATAATAGTCGAAAGAATGCCAAGCGAGAAACTATACACTACAACGACAAGACAGGCCCGTTACACGCATAACGAACAGGAAAAAAGGGCCATGTACCAAGTAGCTTGAGGCGGATAACTTGAAAAGATATCGCCGCTTACGTGTGCATAGCCAAGTTCTCTAGCCTAAATGACTTGAGGCCTCACAATAGAGAATGAAAATAAGAAGGACGACGAAGCGGCAATGGGGAACAATATAAAAGCAAAACGAAGAGAGAAAAAAAGAAAGAAAACAACCGAGGAAGAATACTAAAGAGCTGGTCATGTAAGAAAACGAAGACTCCTAGGCTCCCAACAAGCCAACCCGCAGATGCGCCCGAGTACCATGAAATAGATGAAAAGCAGGACAACAATGAAAAAAAAAAAGTGAAAGAGTTGAATAAAGCAGGCAAGAAAGTCCAAGGACAAATAAGAAGGGAAAAAAGACAAAAACAGTTTATGTACATACAATCGCTCAAGATCGTCCACGGTCCCATCGATAGAAGACTCACTGGGTCGGGTGGGTTTTAACATAATTGCCTATGACGTAGCTGCTGGTTAGTACAAGGAAATGAATCAACATGGTGGGAAGCATAAGCATGGCAAATGTCTGGATGCATGCGGAAGTATGCGGGGAGCAAGAGAAAATAGCAGAGCAAGACATGATGAGACAAAAGCAAAAAAGTGAAGCATGAGGAAAGACAAAGAAAAAAAAGCACAGAATGCCAAGTATACATACCAGGAAACTGCCCCTCACGCCCGTTTAGCCGTCCGGTCCACCACTCGTTCGTATCATTGCTGCGGACAACAATCTCAATCCTATCGCCCGTGCTGAAACTCAAATCGCCTTCCGCCTGTGCTGCGTAGTCAAACAATGCTGTAACATACTCAACGGCCGGCGCGGCCTGCGGTTGCATGCTGAATCGGCTGGGCTTAGGTTTGGGCGGCGGCGGTTTGGACTTTGCAGCGGCGGTCAAAGACAGGTTAGGTGTCGTATGGCTAGATGCAAGTGTCGATGGCTTGAGTGGCGAGTATGGCGGGGGAGCGCTATCGGAGTCGTTCTTTTTGTGAAAGGGTAACCGTGAGGAAGAAGCGCTGGGGATGGACGATGAGGTAGATGACGAGGGCAGAGAATACTTTGCTGTTGCAGGCGGCGCTGAAGTGAGTGTTGGTGTAGCTGCTGACGAGGATGACGATGCGGATGGGCCGGCAGTCAAAAGACCAGGCGTCCTACCCTCCAAGGCTGGCTTAGCAAACTTGGGCGGTCTAGGGCGACCGGTCGTCTTGAAGCGCACAATGGTCAGAGCCTCCGCCCGCTCTTGAACATCGCCACGCTTGAGAAGGAAGGCCTCCTCAATATCCAGGGTTAGGTCAAAGTATCCAATGTCGACCTGCTGCATGCGCTCGTGCAGGGTGTAGAACACATTGAGCTGCATGTAGTAGAAAGATTGGAAAAGAGGCTGAATAAACAGGGTCTCTAGATGAAAGAGTTTGGGTAATTCTTCCTTGAGCAAATCGTTGTAGTAGTTAAACTCCTGGGTTGACTGCTCAACGTCGTTCTCGGCCTTCCACATGTTCTTTTCATCTTTGGCAGTGCGTTCCTTCTTGTCTTGGAGCTTCTTGAGGGTCGTGCGGTGTCTATCGTAGTCGAGCTGCTTGTGGTCACGTTTGACGACGGTCTTTCGGATGACCTGAATAACCTCTAGTAGATCGTTGGCTGGGCGGATGATGCGGGTCTCTATCATCTCAAGCTCTGGTTTCAGGGTTTCTTGAAGATCCCTGACCACTGACTCGTACTCTTCACATGCACGGATTCCGTCGGGATTTCCTTCGATCTTGAGCGAGTCGGGATCGGACATACGACCGGAAATGGGCCTGTAGATTTCTGTCATGGCCTTGCTGAACTCTAGCTGGTGAGAGAGCATGCCATTGATGGCCTCAAAGTATTTTTTGCTTTCATCGTGAAGCTTTTTGGTTTCGGTTTCAAGCTCGGCAAAGCGGCGTTCGGCATCGGTATAGACGGGGTCTTTGGTGTTTTCGCCAATGCTAAACTTGGCCTTGAATTGTTGTGGCGCCTGTTATATAAAAGTCGGTGCAGGAGCGGACGGAGATGTTAGCTATGAATGGGTATGGGGGTTTGCGGGATAGTAAATGAAGAGAGAGAGAGAGAAGACAGAGGGAGAGAGAGAGAGGGAGAGAGAGAGAGAGACGGCCGTCGTGATGTGACTAGTTTGAAGAAGCTGCGAAGCGGCAACCAAAGCTCACGAACTATTTTGTGAGGCGAGCTTGCCGTCGTCTAGGTCTCCGCACTTGCGGCGACTTGTAGGCCTGGGGGATTTGTCGATAGCAGAGCAACCAGGCTTCGAGGCGGGGTTTCAGCGGCCCTCAAGTCATCAAGCATTAAAAAGAAGGATTCACACGTACACGTTGAATGCTCTTCGTTAGACCTTTGAAACTCATGGTTGCAGAGGTATGGCGATAATGTCGAGGGGGGGTCTCGGTTTCTGGAGATGGACGACGGGACGCAAAGTAGATAAAGCCGCCAGTTACAGGTTCGAAAGATAGACGGATGAATTAGAAAGATTCCGAATGATGATGTTTTTTTTTCCCTTCCTTTTGCTCACTCGCCTTCAAGGTTTAAGAAGAGGCAGCCAGCCAGGGTAAAAGCTCACTTTGCAGGGTACTTGGGCAAAGAGAGCAAAGAGACAAAAGATAGTGCAGTAGTGCTGCTAAGAACAGTGAACGGGAATAAAAATGGGGCACTTTGTAGCAATGAGGACAGGGAAGAAGCTGCGACTTTAGTGGCTACAGATTGATAGGGTGAATCAAGTGGTACATCCATGCAGGTAGAGGCACATGCGTAAATACAAGTACTACTTATATATGCTTGCCGTGGTCTGTTCCATATTCCCATTCTTCTGCAGTCTGTCCTTATTGCTGGAACCTAGAACTGGCTGGAATGTAATGTAGCAAAGAGGGTATGACGACGATTGGGATGGGGCTGTGGTGGGGCAAGTCAGGACGGTGTGGCTGAGTCAAGGCAGAAGTACGCAAGGCCGGGCCAACTGTGACAACAACAACAAAGTTTATGGATTTTCATCCGCGCCGAATCAGCCAGAAATACGCATATCGAGGTTTTTTTTTTCTTTTTTTCTGAAGAATAGCCAGTGCTTGGCTGTTTCTGATGTCGCCTGCTGCTGCCTGCTGCTGCCTGTGATTTACTAGTACATCATGAGTGGCTCATTTCGCTATAGGACTGTGCCCAAATGCAGCAACGCCACACCTTGGGCGTTGCAGACTAGTCTACTACTTATTTTATATTCGGATTAAATGGTGGTGCTTATGTCTTAAAACGGCTTCTCAGTTACTATGGTAGAGCAATGGAGCGAAGAGCAAGGCTCTCTACATAGCCAGTGGTGTTGCAAATCGGTTGATTATTAAGCCTATGCTCCAGCTACCCTAAAGGCTACTGTGGCGAACTGGGCCTAGCACTAGCGATTTTACAATGCTTTTGGCTAATCCAAATACATACTCACATATACTAGAACATCATATACCTAGATATTACTGAACGTCGTTTCGCTTCTTTATTTCTCAGCGCGTTTTCACCAAAACTCTGTCGCTCAAGACCCAGTAATGGCCTAATTCTTCCCAAGGAGGATGCGTATTGAAACGAGACTCTTGAACACAGAGATTGACCATTGTGGCAGTACTAAATGGGCTTGGTGGGCCAGTAGAGCAAAAGAACTGACTGCCTACGCAAGCATCTTACTTTGCTTCAAAATGACTGGTCAATGCCATCAGGGAGTGTCAACTTTGACTGTGTGGACCACCTCTCGCTCGTTCTAGAGGTAAAAAGAACCGCCAACAAGTATGGTCTCGATTCACACTATCGATGCTTCCGACATTCAAAATAGCTCGTATCTAACAGGGTAGGCATGTTGGCATTAGCATGTCGAGGCTGTTTGCCAAGTTACATGCTGCTCGGAGATGGCAAATATTATGCCTAAAAACATCAATGAGCACAGATTAGATTGAGGCCTTGGTTTCTGTGCTATAAAAAAAGCAATATGACTTGCCTCGTCCTTTTTACATGCAGGTCAAGCTTGATTTATAGACTCGTGAACTGACATTTATTTACTTTGTTGGTATGGGTGCGGCGAAGACCACTTTTTAACGTGGTCTGACTCTTTGCCGCCAAATGAAGAGCAAAGTAGTGTTTTGTAGTGAGATAGTGATGAGGTAGAAAATGAGACACAACTCATAGTCTGTCTTTCTGTGCTCACAAAATTTGCACAGCTACGTAATAGCGCCTTCGTGCTAGAGATCTAACTGCCCCAGACCCTAACGATTGCCTAGGGGATTCGCTCAAGTGGGACTTCGGAAAACAAAGAAACCTTCGTTTATTTAAAGATCCAGCATTATTCTTGGTTATCACCAGTATACCAGCTTTTGCATTTCTAACGGACGTTTCCAATAGCTCACCAATAACATTCATAAGTTTCACCGGGCTCGTTTCCCAAGCATCGGCCAAAGTTAAGAGTCTAAAAGACGGTGCTATCGTTTGTCTATTGCAAAGTTGAAGCCTTTTGGAAAAGAAAAAGCTGACTGCTGTCAAGTAAGCACACGGCTGAAGAGGAAATTTCTTTAGTTGAAAACTAACAAACCTCACGTTTATCATGAAAATTATCAAGAGCATCGTGGATAACAATAGCTCTACGTTTAAGCATTATATTGAATGCGCAAAAGCTTAGCCTACTAGGCGTAACGGCATGTTTCCCGAGTGGTTCTAACTACTGTACACTTTAGGGCTATCTGGGTAGGTGCTATGTCCGTTGACGCTAAATAAAATCAAGTCAAGAGGTGCTATGCCTCAAGCCCCCAACATCCAGATTGTTGTTAGTGCTGGGCTATAAAGGCCGAGAGCCTTTTTTCCAGTCTGCAACTGTACTAGTAGTAAGTCTAGTACATTCTGACGATAGCAGTGAGGGCTACTTTGAGCGGGCTGAAAGTTCTGAGCAAATTACAGCCATTAGCAATTATGGACGTAATAGTACTCGGTACTACTGAGCAAATGCTCACCATTTGATGACAGGTGAGGCGTCGCTGACTCGCAGGCCTCATGGTCAGCCACAGCTGCCCTTCCTTCCTTTAATGCCTCCCCCAACACTTCCGTATGTTTCCCTTGAAAAAAAGTTCTGCCGCCACAGTGGAAATAAGCGGGGAACAATGGAGAAATATCAAATAGGAAGGTAGAAAGGCAAGAAAAAGGGCCGTGCTTTTTTTTTTTTTCCTATCTTTGAAGAACTTTTCTCTCCCCTGTCTTCTTACCCTCTTTCAACACAATTCATATTTCACTTTCTGATCATGTCTTCTATCACATCCTCAGCGTTGTTAAGGCAAACAATTCGATCATGCAGCCGCAGCTCTCTTTTGCAGCCTAAGGCATTGCGGCCAACGGCGTCCTCATCGAGATATATGACTCACACTCCAGCTGCACTGGTTGCTGCTCAGAGAAGGCTTGTGTCGAGCTCAAGACAAGACAGTGCTCAGGTGCAAACCGAGGCCGCTGCTGCTGTGAAGCTTGGTGTCCACGATGTGGCCACGCCTGCCTCTGCTTCTAGTGGTGGTGTTCAGGAGGGAGATCGCGAGAATGCCATGGCTGGTGAGTAACATACCACTATGATGAACCTTTTGCTCTCCCTCCATGGACACCCACCCAGTGTTAACTTATTAATAACCTACGACTGACCAATCTCTGCCATTTAGATATTATGAAAGACGCTTCTATGGAAGAAGGACGTCCTATCTATCTCGACATGCAAGCTACAACTCCTGTTGACCCTCGAGTTCTTGATGCCATGTTGCCTTACTATATCAGCGTCTACGGAAACCCCCACTCACGTACACATGCCTACGGCTGGGAAAGCGAACAGGCTGTAGAAGAGGCGAGAGGCGAAGTGGCTGCGCTGATTGGTGCCGATCCCAAGGAGATTATTTTCACTAGCGGTGCTACTGAGAGTAACAACATGAGTATCAAGGGCGTTGCCCGTTTCTTCAACCGCTCTACCAAGAAGAAGAACCACATCATCACAACACAAACTGAGCACAAGTGTGTTCTAGACAGCTGCAGACATCTACAGGATGAGGGCTTCGAGATTACCTATCTTCCCGTTAAAAAGGGCGGCCTGATTGACCTTGAAGACCTCCGTGCTGCTTTCCGTCCTGAGACGTGCCTGGTCAGTGTGATGGCTGTCAACAACGAGATTGGCGTGATCCAGCCTCTTGCAGAGATCGGTAAGATTTGCCGTGAGCGCAAAGTTTTCTTCCATAGTGATGGCGCACAGGCTGCTGGCAAGATCCCGCTGGATGTGAACGCCATGAACATTGATCTGATGTCTCTTTCATCGCACAAGATCTATGGCCCTATGGGTATTGGTGCTTGCTACGTGAGACGGAGACCCCGCGTGCGTCTTGATCCCCTCATTACTGGAGGTGGCCAGGAGCGTGGACTGCGAAGCGGCACACTAGCACCCCCTCTGGTTGTTGGGTTTGGTGAAGCGTGCCGCATCGCCCGTGAAGAGATGGCGGTAAGTCTTGATTTTCGCACTTTCTTTTTGAATTCCCTCTACCTATCCAGTATGATGACTTGCTCCAATTATTTACATGCATGGCTTTCTGAATAACCCGTTTCGGCGTGGTGTGTTGTTAAAAAGCAACCTCTGACACTGGTCCCTCCATCGACACTGATGCATTCCACCGCACTGTTTTGTGTGAACTTTTCTGATTAACAATTGTTGATTTTTTCTAGTACGATACCAAGCGGATCAAGAACCTCTCTGACCGACTTCTGAACGGCCTCCTGGCTATGGAGCACACTAGCCAGAACGGAGACCCTAACCACTTCTACCCTGGTTGCGTCAATGTTTCATTTGCCTATGTTGAGGGTGAGTCTCTTCTCATGGCGCTTAAGGATATTGCTCTTTCTTCTGGCAGCGCCTGTACCTCGGCCTCTCTGGAGCCTTCATATGTGCTTCGTGCGCTGGGCAACAGTGACGAGAGCGCACATAGTAGCATCCGGTTTGGAATTGGCCGGTTCACAACTGAGGAGGAGATTGATTACGTGTTGAAGGCTATGCGGGAGCGTGTGACGTTCCTACGTGAGCTGAGTCCATTGTGGGAAATGGTGCAGGCTGGAATTGACCTGAACAGTATCCAATGGAGCCAGCACTAGTAGACCGAAATCGAGCTGAGAACAAAGGAACAGACCATGGGCTGGCTACCTGGCGGCTTACGTTTGATGCGCGATCACCCGGAACAGATGAGGGGAGGCGTGAATATTTATTCCTTTTTGTGTATCATTTTTATGGGCTGGGGGGGGTTTTTCTTTCCAATTTTGTTGATTTGGTAGTGGTGGTGTTGCTGCTGTATGTTATATCCATATCCTTGCTTTTAATGACCAAGAAACCTGAAGACACGATGAATGTGGCGTACTTGGCGGGACGTGTGAGCTGGCATTATTTGGCCTCGTTCTATTTCCATTCCAATGTATCGTGAAGCTACGGGCGGGTAAGACAAACAAGCACGTGGGGGGTTTCATATTTTGAGTGTTGTGTCCTACTTGAATGGCCTTTTAAGGGAAATGGATGACTTTCAGTTGGCTGAGCTTGTTGGCCGCCATAGTTCTACCAGTGTTATTTGAGGCGTCACGGAATGATGCATGCATACGTTGGAGATGATGTGATGTGATGTAAGGTGAGGTGAGAGCTCCCGAAGTGCGCGTAGTAGCTTGGCGCTGGATAGCTGTATTTTCTAGCCATGTATTGAAGCCCCTCACTGTAATAGCTTCTCTATGTAGGGCACCCTAATAACCGTTGTCTAGCATGTGCGTCATTGCTTGATATTTGGGGGCTTGAAGCAGTGGTCAGTATATGGGGGGCGAAAGACTGTGGTTTGGTTGACCTTGTGATGTCCAGTTGGCAGACCGGAGTGAGCTGAATTGTGTTGAGAACGAGCGGAAGTTTGATCCTGCTAGTGCCGTGATAGAAACTGATGTTGAGGATAAAAAGAAAGTTCTTGTCTCTTGTCTACACTTGGCTTTAGAGGTGGCGTGAAGGATATTGGAATTGCCTCAACAAAACACAGCTCTCAACATTACTCGCAAGCGGGAGAGATGTGGAACATGTCGAATTGACACCAGTCTCAAAGGCCTACAACCAAATCAAAGACTCCATCAACAACAAGACTAGAGGGAGATTCAAGAAAGAGCTGAATGACGTTGAATTGAGTAGCTGAATTCACCGCTTGCTATGATTCTGAAGTGCGTCATGAAATGATACGAGGTCTGGTTGATGTAAGCATAAAGTGGATGCCTTTTCCAATGTTTAGCTATACGTGCTATAGGATACCTCCATCCTTAGGGCCTGGACTTCCAATATCTTCGCAGGCAAGCGGTGACGGGCCGAAGCTGCTGATGTAAAATACAGGTAAAAGATATGCTGCTGCCTAAACAGAAGCTCCGCCATGTATTGGTGTAAAAGAACGGTAGCGAGTTTACGACTGGCTGTGGAATGACGATACTTGATGGTCAATGATGCTAATATTGCCACAGACCATAGGGACACCGCCTGATCTAGAACATTAGCTACTGTTCGCAGCCTTAAGCTTGTAGATGATACAAAGAGCCAAGACAGTGTGGCATCAGAAGATATGGCTAGAGTCTAGGCTAATTTCTGGCTAATGGTTTCGGTCTTCTGCTTGCGCCTTGAAAGTCTCACGGCTAAAGGCAGCCCGTCAAGCTTGTTGATGGTAGACAACCCAACAGGATGTCAGAGCTACTGTAGGCAAGATAAGCTTGATCTCAGGTAGTAAGTATACCCCGTAGCATCTGTTATTTACAGCACACATCAAGATTGTGCCGACTTTCCTCTTAGGAACCGGTGGCAAACATGATTCAAAGACATGGGATGCGACAACCAAACACCTGATGCCATAGCCCTCAATGGGACATGGCACATGGGACATGGGTCATAGGACATTGGCTATACAAGCTCTGACTACGCAAGCTGCGAGACAGCCTCGGAACGCAGAGCATTACTACAACTACACACAGCATTATACTCAGTTGAGCAATTATGCGCATTTGTATCTCCATTCCTGGACCAACTCAGCTTGTTTGTGCTACATTTGCCAAACTCTGATTCAAACGACTGTGGAAATCGCCGTGTACACCGGAAAACATCGCGTTGCAAGCGGACGATCCTTGACTACAGAGAATGGGCACGGGAAACTCTCCATATTGGCCTTTGTTTGTTCGTTGTATAAGCATGCAGCTTACGCCCTTTGGATATGCGCATGACTGTCTTGTATCCTGCACTTCACCTTTGCTTTTGCTAGCCCTCGACTGAGGCGAATCACAGGCTGTCTTAGTATGATCTTGTATCGGATGTTGGCGGCAGCAAGCTGCAAGCGTCAATTTGTTTCTGCTGCGCCATGAGCTTACGAGAGGCATCGGATTGGGGCCGGGAAGCTTCAAAGGTAAGAACTAAGAGTTAAGATCCAAGAAACTATAGGCGTGTACACATACATGTGGCCTAGGATTTTGTGTAAGCTATAGACATGAGTAAGGAAGGCAAAATGACGAGACATGCTGGCTTGTCAGCGGCCTGTCAATCTTTAGGGCCGATGCTCTTGCTGGCCTGCTGGCCTGCTGGCCCGTCACCGATTTTCGTATAAAGCCCACACCTTCGCCGTTATGGATTTGTGATTATTGCTCATTGCTCATTGCTCATTGCTCATTGTGCACTTGAAATCTTGCAACTCAATCCTCACTCACATTTACATCCGTTCATAAACTTACGTTTATTTGTTTACCCACACACCGATTCTTCTTTCTCGACCATGTCTTCTCACCTAAGAAACACAACCAATGCTGCCGAGAAGGGCGCTGCTACCCAGGGATCCACTATGAAGTCCATGATGGAGTCCGCTGCTGGCACCATCCAGAAAGGTATCGGTAGCTTGACTGGCAATGAGGAGACCAAGGCCAAGGGCGCTGCAAAGAAGGCTGTTGCCCAAAACGAAGGGCTCGCTAGCCAATACGCCAAAGATGCCACCCAACAGCAGCATCATACGGCTGACGTCAGGTCTGGTTCCAAACCATCGGAATACGGCACGCACTCCGACGACCCCGCAAACTCAAACCTGGGCAACCCGCAGTGGAAGGAGGGTCGTGGTGCAGACGCTGGCTTGGAGACAACTGGTGGACCTGGTGGAGCTGTAAGCCAACCCAACCTGTCCCGCCCCGCCCCGCCTAAGATCGTTTTATGACTGAATATAGTGCTGACATCTTTCCCACTTTTAGCAGGCTGGTAAAACCAGTCTCATGCATGGCCAGAATGTTGCCGGGCAGAGCACCTACGGAAAGCAGGGCTTGGCTGGCGAGAACACTTGTGGTCGCACCAAGCGATCGCCAAACCATATGGTCCATGAACAAAAGAACCGACTGTTCCAGGAGGGCGAATACCATCACCAGCAGCAAGAGCCCGGCACCCACTCCCAGACACAGGACTCAAAGTCTAGCACTGCGGGTCGCAAGGACCAGGCTTATGGCGCAGACGCTGGCTTGGAGACAACTGGTGGACCTGGTGGAGCTGTAAGCCAACCCAACCCGTCCCGCCCCGCCCCGCCTAAGATCGTTTTATGACTGAATATAGTGCTGACATCTTTCCCACTTTTAGCAGGCTGGTAAAACCAGTGTCATGCATGGCCAGAATGTTGCCGGGCAGAGCACCTACGGAAAGCAGGGCTTGGCTGGCGAGAACACTTGTGGTCGCACCAAGCGATCGCCAAACCATATGGTCCATGAACAAAAGAACCGACTGTTTCAGGAGGGCGAATACCATCACCAGCAGCAAGAGCCCGGCACCCACTCCCAGACACAGGACTCGAAGTCTAGCACTGCGGGTCGCAAGGACCAGGCTTATGGTGCTAGTCAGCGTCAGCGCTTAGAGGGCGCTCTTGGCTCAGCTGCAGCTGGCATGACAGGAAGCCCCGAGGAGCAGGAGCGCTACAACCAAATGCATGAGGCCGACAAGACCAAACAGCGTGCTGCTGAGGCTGACAGACAGACACACTCGCAAGCCAAGGAGTCAGTTGCTTCTGGAATCTACGATCTTCGTTCTGTTCCTCGCGGCAGCTTGCAGGGAGACAACACAGCCGTAGGTACGGGTGGTACGGATGAGTTGGATGGTAGCACTGGCCCAACCGGGCACAATCTCCGCGGTCGCATGTCAGACCTTTTGCGCTGAATTTGAAGCAGGACGATCAACGATGACTGTGTTATAATAGTCATCATCTTTTATTGGAGGTAGCTAGAAACGATTATTCCTACTCGAGGTAATAGGCTCTTTCACAATGAGCCTTCTAGATATACGTGTGGATGCTGTGTGCTAGTAAGTAATTATGATTCTTAGTAGAAGACTGATTGTAGAAAGAGAAACTGGACGTAATGAGACGGCCTTGATTGTCTGGACAAGATACTGGGATTGGCAGTGTTTATGCAAGTTGCTTGCTCTATACTCTGACTGGGGGATGTGGGAATTCTGATGAGCTGACTGAATGAGGCCGGCCCAACTAGTTTGTTTCAGAGACCCGATGGGGCCTGCGACTGAAGCTAATACCAGCGCCTTAAGTTCTGTGAGTTGTTGCCAGTGTCAAATAAGATTACGTAGTTGGGTCTAAGCTGGCGCAATGGGTATTGAGATGTCTCGAAGGCAACAGAGGAGGAGAACTAGGCGTTAGGCAGCTGG
Source organism: Ceratocystis harringtonii (assembly GCA_002018265.1). Taxonomy (NCBI): domain Eukaryota; kingdom Fungi; phylum Ascomycota; class Sordariomycetes; order Microascales; family Ceratocystidaceae; genus Ceratocystis; species Ceratocystis harringtonii. Next base: position 72,813 of record MKGM01000042.1, on the reverse strand, counting down.
TTGACCAGCAAAAGCCAGTGTATCAAAGTAATCCAACAGAAGAAGGAACTTGTTGAATTCATATATTGCCTGCTATCAATGAAGTAGGTTAATAACTGAAAATTCTACAAATTTGTGCAAGGTCTCTCAAGCACAAGGCATATGTACTGGATATCCAAGTATAAGGTATAAGATTTACAACTATATCACGACTGTTGTGCGGAATCTTCTTGGTAACAGACACTACAGCGTGTAAAATTTGTGCTTAAATTATTATATCAAGTTCAAGAAACGCTTGTGCGTCGTTTGATCCTGGTGATTCCAATAGATGTTCAAAATATTCAAATCAAATCAGGAAGGGCTTGTTTACTCCTCTTTTCATGTATACTAGCCTGCTTCATGGATAAGAACGTCCGTCGTCTTATATATTTATCCGAACCTTCTCCGGAACACCCAGGGACCCGGAGTTCCGGAGAGCTGGGTTCTCTCTCGTAGCCATGGGGCTCGTGAATCGCGTACTCCGACCATTGATCTAAGCTCGGGCGTCTTCTGGGGACCAAGTGATTTCGTCAGCCCATCTGCCGCCATGTTAATTGTTGCAATATATCCGATCTTGATTCGACCTTCCTTAGTCCACTGCTTAACTGCATGGTGTTGTATGTCAATGTGTTTAATGGCTTTCTTGACTCCCAAAGACTTGGCAATTTCAATTGCCGCCTGGTTGTCCCCTAGAACTAGGGTCTCGCAGATACATGCCTACGCAAGGCTCGATACTGCAAATGCGATGCTTGGTCTCGTCATTATGGCCGGGTACATTCATTATCTTGCCCGGTGTTGACTGATAGTTCCATGGGTCCAAGATCTCTTCATTCTCGTGTACTGGCTCGATGTCCGCTCAATGTCCACGGGCGAGCGGATCGGAGAGCTTCTTCGTTCGTCAAACCCGGGGGGAGGTATCTATGAGGTCTGGTGCTTCCTCTTCCTCTTCCTCTAGGCTGCTGGAGGACGACGCCGATGTGCATTTTTCATTCATTTCTCCTTCTTTGACTCTATCATGGATTTTGACAATGGGCTGTGGAGCCTTGAGGCCGCACTTATCCACCTTTGAGGATAACCTCGTCGTCGACTCGCCCCGTTTTCACGACACTTGTTCGCGATCGTCAACTCAAGGAATACATTTTCACGCTCAGGACTGAAATCTGAGAGTTCACACAGTCTACAGCTTTTTCTTTTTCTTTGACTTTTGCGCTCCTCTGTCCTCAGACAGACTGGTGACTAGGAAAGTGACTAGAAAGGGGGGGCTGCCTTGGGCCACATCCACACCACACAAGGCAGCGGCCACCAGGGTGGTTGAAGGACAGATCATTGAGCTCTCGGATGCTCACCTTCTAGTTGGTCTTCTCATCGCTTGAGATTTTTCTTTTCTTTATTTCTTTTTTTCACGCCGTTGTCATTTACCAAAAACATCAGGTAACCAACCCTGAACCTGACAGGTACGTCCTCGGGCCGCACTAGATAGAGAGCCTGCTGGCTATATTGCCGGGCTCCGAAAAGTCATAGGACATGCTCGAAATCTATGTGCTCCTGTCACTGCTGACCGCCCGGGAGGTGCTCCCATCTGGAATATGCTGTCATATTGCTGTGAAATAATAGTAGGTAGACCAAACTAATACAATACAATTGTTTACTCCTCCTTTCATTCATGCTATCATCCTTCTTGGATGAGAACGTTGTTCCGAACCTTCTCCGAAACACCCGTGGAAGTTCTCTCGACACCCTGCTTTTGGCATCTCGGCAAGCGATATCAAGACTGTCATGCTGCATGTTTATACTGATTCCATGACTGCAGTAAAACCGGGCCTAGAATTTCCGACATGGCTACTCGAGTACTCATTGACCTGAGAATGTCCAAGCTTCATCATTATTTGCCCAATTAACCCAAGATGAGCTCAAGTCATCATGTCCGGCGTAACTTTCTTGCATGCACTGCAGCAAGCGCCAGGCCATTCCCAGAATTTAAAATGCAGCTCGAAACTCGAAGAAATTCATTCGGATGTCAATCTCGGCAACTTCAAAGTGCATCTTGCCCTGAAAAGTAGCTATGATATGTGGTATCGTCAAGATGAGGCTGTCCACAGAATCCTGTTTCCTGGAGTCGAGAGTTATTCGTAAAGTCAAAAAATAGACCCAGAAGCTCTACCACAAATCTGTTCTAAAAGGAGGTAGAACGGGCATTCAAAATTCCGGAAAAGGCCCATCCTGGATATAAATCTCCTAGTCGAAATCTCCGTGACAGCCTCACGGCAAATCACAATTCGCTCACGCAATCCAGACTCGAGTGTTTATCCCCCTATACTCCACTCGTTACGCCATCAGGCGCAGGGAAACCATACATCGTCGTTTCACAGCTAGCTGTAAAGCGTACCAAGCATGTGATTCACTTAAATTTTGCCTTACAAAAACGAAGAAGCTACCCCGGTACGTCACATTATACTTGGCTTACTCTGCGAACCCTAAATGACATTGATTCCAGCGTGTCTTTCCTCGCGAGACACAATATCATGGTGTGGAAGCGGGCTGTAATCATGAAGACATTTCTGTGTCTGGCTAGGACAGCTTGTGCTTCTGGAATCAGGCCCAAAGCATTGAATCCCGGCACGATACCAGCCCCTACTCATAGAGACCATCCGCTATAGAAGGGGTGGTAGTTGTCCAGATCATTTCCAGGCTAGATTCGCGAGGGTTTCCCCGCAAATGTGTGGCATTCAAAAGAGAAGAGCCATTAGTTTGCATTGATTGATTGCCGTGTGGTTTTCATGTCCTGTCCTGTCCTAAGGACGAATATTCTTGGTGCATTTGCGTATCACGCACGTCAGTGGATTCTTGTGGGCTTGAAGGCAAGATTCTGCTGGTCCATATCAATACTGTTTCTTGAATGTAGAACATGGTGTGACCGCTGCTTCATGTCACTGAGTCTTGATGCTTGTGGGAAAAGGGTTTATCATTTTTGGATTTAGCATTTGAATCATATTGAAAACAAGCCCTAAATGACGTAAGTGGACTAGGAGCATGAGTTTTAGTAGCTTAGATGTTGAAGCATTTGACACTCTAGACAATATAGGCTAGGTCAAACATGGATTTCAAGCTTGAATATACCAGCGTTTCTAGAAGAAAATTAGCGGGTGTACTAGCATACGATAACCCCATCACAGAATAGCTATAAACTTGGTCCATGTATGCTTTTTAGCCTGGTTATTCCCCTTAAATGCTCCAAGTAGTACGAAATCTGCTAAGCGGGTATGCTTGAAGAAATGTGCAATGGAAAAGACGAGGAACGCAAAAAAACACAAAGCTACCGAAGACCACAGCCATCAACAGCAACGCCATCGTAAAATTGCCAAGTAGAATGCTCTCAATGAAAGGCGTGGACGGGAAGAGCAAAGGTTACACGAGAGACTGCCTGAATCTTGAGATGGCTGTTAACAATCCTACAGCATCTTGAATTATACCATTCACTTGGAACTTGAACTTGAACTTAAACTTATTCAATGTTGAATATGATGACTATTATCCAACGGCACTGGGCTGGCTACTGGTCAAAATAGACCCTTTGCAAGGCTGACCGTAGATTTGGTGCATGACAAGCGTTTATGCTACCAAGCAAGTTTGTTGCTCGCCTGCCTCCTCTAGTCGTGGGAGAACAAAGAACAAGAAAGAAACCCCCCCGATATGCCCTAAGCCCAGGAGTGAAGCCAGCCTCCAACTTCCCCACAAACGTTGGTTCTGAAAAAGGCCTGTCGTGGTTCCCGAAGTCATGAAGCTCCCGAAAAAGGTCAGACGGCAGTGTCCAGTGCAGCCTGGGAAAACACCTCCCAAGGCAAGAAAAGTCCCAAGCAGTATGAGCATCTGAGAGCTTACGATATGGCAAGCGACTGTTGGTGCTGTCTCAAATCATGTTGTCTTCTAGGGCCACACTCGAACTTACAAAAGTCAACGTTATATAACTGGCTATATTTCATTCAAACCACTAACACAACTAAGCTGCCCAACAAAAGGCAATATTATAAACACAGAACTACCAAGTCATCTTAGTGTAGAACGAGAAATGCATAATCAAAAGCAAGAAAGAAGCACTGAAAGCATAACTATTACCAGAATCAAAACCAACACCAGAGTCCAAGCCAAATTAGCACCACAAGCAAAGCTGATATCCACAGCCGCGTCATTAACTATAATACAGAGGGGTTCCCTCAAAGCCCGGCAACAGTGCCGAAGAAGCTGGGTGTAGGGGGAAAGTACACCCAATCATCCCCTGTGTGTATCGATTCCTGGCTGACTGGCACATCATGCACCATCTGAGGATCATTGGCTTCGATTTCAAAAGTATCGAGCATAGGGTTAACCTCTTCTTCGAATCCGAAGAAAGGTACCCCAAACTCCATCGCCACAGGGTGTGGATAGGAGTCAGTGTTAAAGTAGCTTTCGGGATTGGAGAAAAGAGAGAACCGGGTACCATTCATTACGGGCATGTTGGGCTCAATTTGCGGAGTGCCAGTGGCTTCTTGTGGGCTGGTGTTATCTAGCTGACTTTCCTGAGAGGTCGTGAAAAGGGGGCTTTCAGCGTGAGCTGCAAAGGCAGGACCCGGTGCCGTGGCCGGGCTGGGAACGTTTCCATTTCCAAAAGAGCCGTTGGTGCCTTGGGAACCCATAGCACCGCCGTCAGTTAGAGCCAATTGGAACTCTGAGGGAGGGACTCCATGAGAGGCCTCATGAATGTCGACATCATTCTGGCCTAGGTGGCTAGAGTGAGGGGACCCCAGTCCAGCTGTCTCAAAAGTGATGCTCAGATCGTCCTCGGCATCCGCGTCCTCGGCCTCTGTCTCGTCGCCGCCGGCAAGCACCTTTTCTTCAACCTTGTTAGGCGAGAACCTATACTCTGGATGAGCCATCTGATGGTTGACCCGCTCCATTCTCGCCCACACATTGAATCTTTCTCTAACAGCCATAGGTTCAATCGCCCAGGAATCGCCACAGATCTGAGACACATACTGATGGTTTTTCTGGCAGCAGATTGTTTTGGCAAGCATCTGGTGGGCCTTGCGGTACAGCATGAAAGCATTCATAGGTCTCTTAACCTTTCCGGGGTTCTTGCCCATATTGATTTCCGCGTGGCGCTCCTGAAAAGAGCGTTTGACAAAGCTATCAATGTCGGGGATCTCAATGCTTGGAAACTGCCTGGCCAGCTGGCTCAGTGGCGACCGGATTGCGGGACTGCGGCGTCCAGGACGGACCTTGTCATCTCGCTTCTTGGGAGAGGGAGTCTTCTCGATCCGGCCAGCAATGATAGGGACGGCTCCGCCTGAGCTGCCGGGCTTGCCTGCATTGCCAGACTTCCTTGCGCTTCCAATCCTGGCCTTCTGATTGCGGGTCCTAAGGTTAGGCCGAGAAATAGTAGGCTATGCAACGCGGTTAGCAAATAGAGATCACATGATAATACAACAGAAACTAGTTACAAGCATACCTCAGATATTCTAACGTCCTTATTTCTAGTACGGGAAGCAGCGGACAGAGGGGGGAAGTTCATCATGGCGGGGCGGACACGAGGAGCTCTTCCAAGACTTCCGGCGGAAGTAGACTTTGAAGAGGCAGGCTGGGCAAGAGACATATTTGAGGGGGGCGGCAAAGAAGAGCTAGTAAAGAGAGTGTAAAGAATGGCTAAGAAAAGGAGAGGGGGAAGGAAGAGAGAAGGGAGAGAAAGTTGGAAAGTGCAAAGAGTCTGTAGAGTATGTTGTAGGGCTTGCTGGAGTAGCTAGAAGAGGAGATGTGAGCATTTGTATAGATAGAAGGTGTGATGAGTGATGGCGAGTTGAAACAAAAAGAAAGACGAAACAGAGGGTGGATTGCTTTGCTTAATATACCCGTCGGGAGACTAGAAGACATGTAGAGGAGATTTCTTGTATGCAGAGGAGAAAGCGTACAGCTGCTCGTCAAGCTATAGTACGCCCTGGTCCTATCTATCTTTAGGAGTTCCAAAGTCACCCAATATCATTGCATGCACCCCATGCAGCCTGCACTGCAGGACAATTTCACACGAGGCCTGGCCGAGTATGGGGTGTAGCAGGTAGGGTACGGGGTGTGTCCCAAGCAGAGCGAAAAGGTGGGTGATGTTGAATAGGGAGTGCGTAGTTTGACTAGTTACATGTAAAGGTAGAGATCATGCTAGTCGCAATGAGGCATAGCTTAGGCTTGCTCGTAAACTGCCCGTAAACTGACCAAACAGAGCCAAGGAAAAAGAAACTAACACTTTAAATACTTGGCACAAAACCAAGGAAGGGAGCACTAGTTTTCTTTCATCGATCACGACTACCTCTATCACCAACCAGACTCTTACGCCTACAGAGAGGCAAGTTTCCCCTCACGCCCAACCTTGAGCTCAAAGAGAGCAGCGCAGCAAGTGAGAAGGCTAATAGCCCAGAAGCTAGAAGCCAGAGTACACTTGATTCTTACTCTTGCCGAATGCATCTGCCCTGTATCTAATGTCAGGAAAGCGAACCATGCATGTAGCTATGCTTCTCTGGTCAAATCAGTGCAGGTGTACCTGTACCTGTGAATGTGTCTCTCGTCTTTCACATTCCAGATGAATTAAGGCGAGTCTGAACAACATAGCGAGGAGCAAGCCAAGCCAATTTGTACACATGAAGTTGTCAAAAGTAACCCAAAATCCTGCTAGGATCAGTGCGACCCTTTGCAAAAGATCGAGGAGCACGGGCAGGTCCAGGAAGTAGGACAAACCCCTGGCAGCAACCAAGAAAGGGAGCCACAATTGAGTCGAGTTTTTGAGTCAGAATATTGAGCCTCAGCTGCAAAGGTCAACTCGTGGAGGCTTTCCAGCCAGACCCAAAGTCGTTCTTAGGCGGCCCAGTAGCTCTACCAAACTACGATTTTCAGCCGTTTGAGCAAGGAGACCGAGGAGAATACAGAGTGCTGGGTGGCCACCACTGGAGAACGTCACTTCCCAATTTCTTGCATGTGTGAAGCAGGAGTAGCTAGTCACTATTTTCGTCTATTTTTGCCACTTGTAGCCATTTTGCAGGTCATATCAAAGAGTTGCCAAGGCGTGATGTGATGGGATGTGACGAGAAGATGATGAGGGTGTGAAGGTGATGGGCAAGCAACAGGCCAGGTGACTCGCTTCTCCGAAAAAAGCCACGGCAGTTTTGATAAGACTCGATTGAGCAGGAAGAGAGGCTTAGCAGGAGAGGACACGGCTGGCCATTAGCATTCTCGCTGGTCATCAGCTCAGCACAGCTGTATACTTTTGGCCTTCGACACGGCGGTCTTTGGTGATTATGGTCTCTGTCTACGATAGTCAAACGATTGTAACCCCAAGCGGCTTAGCATAGATGGATTTGCTGACTTGGGTTCTTGTTTGAAAGGAAAGACACTTGTAAATGCCTTTACCTTTCGCTTCTGATTGGTGCAAGTTACGAGTTCTGTGCTGACTAACGCGATCTGGACGCCCTAATGGTGCTAGCGGGATGGTGGCACAGGTATTCTGATTGTAGCCGCTTCGCCAAAACTGTGACAGCCTGAGGCGCAATCAACGTCACTCTGAGGGGAGGGGGCGAGATAAACGCTTGGTATCTGTAGAATAGTAGTTTTAGTGCGCGTTGCCCATGCACCCATCTCCAGGACATAACCTTTTTGCACCGCCTTTTAATGTTAGTTTTTCATCTGATGCAAGTAGGCAGCCAACATGCTGTTCCATTTAGCTTTATCCCTAAGGTCTGGGGGTGGGAGGAAGGGACCGGGAGCACGGCAGGAAAAAAGAGTCCGTCTCCCCCTCCTTTCCTACGTATTTATCTTCTCTGAGGCCCTGGTTAAATGTGTCACAGCGCCCTTCTAGAAGCCCTAGATACGTAGTATAGGCAGGGCTTACCCATGTCTGTGTCAGTGAGCATGGTGCTTGGTCCCGTAACCCTTCCTACCTACACACCCACAAATCTTCCTAATTCTTCCAAAATAATCAAGCTCGAGTATTACTTGAGTACTCTGCGGATAGAATAAAGCGGAACTGCGCTGATTACTTGCTCTTGCATTAACGGCGGTTAACTTATCTGCAGTGGATGGCGGATGCCGAGGAGGCGAGGGGTCTCTGTATACACTAGCCATACAGGCCCAATCTAGACTTCGCTTGTCTCATAGGGTAAAGACTCGGCTCAGTCAAATATATGACTGACAAACACTTGTTATACTAAAAACTTAGTACTTGGCAAAAGCCGCAAATCCCGCTGTAAGAAGCACCTGCGTTAGTAGTCTTGGCAAGCTTCTCATTGGCCATTTTACGTGCTTACGCGCTAAAACCCTAAAAACTGACTTGAATAGGAATCCCGGAGTTGGAGACGGACGTCGAGATAAATCGCAGTGGAGGTGGGGTCAAAGAACTTGCGCCACGGAACAGTCTTCTTCAACTACGCCAGCCCCATGCCGCGTCTTTTGCATGGGGGGGGACGGCAATAGGAGTCTACCTCAGACTTGGTTCTGGAACAAATCCTCGCCCAGCCATGCCTGTCTGTCTGTATTGCGTCAAAGAACCTGTCTGTTGAAAGTGGCTTGCATCGCGTAGAGCGCAGCCAATGTGTGCCAGGCGAGACTAGACTCGTCTTTCAAAGAAGACTGCGCTCTGGGCTGTGTTCCTTTTTTGGACTTTCACATTTCGTTTGGCGTTTCGTTTCTCCCTAGATCGTTTGTTCGAGCCAAGTGGCTTGCTCATGGTTCCGTTGGAGGGTGACGCACATGAGAGAGCCTTGTCATGTTTCCGTATACACAGGCTTGCGACTTTTTCTCGTCCTTTTTTTCAGCATGTGTTCTTCCCTCTCTTCCCTGAAGACAGGCGGCCCCGAGTCACAAAGATATGTGGCACATATGTTCAGCACGCGTGCGATGCAAGCACGTATCCTAGAAGTCAAAGGTAAAGCTGGAGTTGAACAATAGTGTGCTCGTTGCTGAAATATTTTTTATAAAGCTTATGTATCATATACAAACTCTTGCTTACGGCATTTCACGCTGCGATTTCTTTCTCTACGCCCTCATCCTGGCCCTTCCCTTCCCTATCATCGTCTTGGTTGTTAAGCCTTCTTTCCACTAGAGGCGAAGACATACGCTGCTGAAGTCGACTGTGGCGGCGCTGCTCCTCAGTCATTTTAACCGGCGGCGTAAGGATAACCTCTCCCTGCACTGGAGCAAGAACGGTCGGCGGTTGAATAGACGCAGCGGCTTTAAGCGATGCAAGCAATCCTTTCTGTGTGCTCGGCCTTGCCGGTGTGTTCTTGAGCGGCGATATGCCTGCCTCAGCAGGCGGGATAGGAGACGATGGATTGTCAAGGTCGGCTGGCTTCCCCAGGGGAGAAGAGTTGAGGTTGGCATTGAAAGAGTCCAAAAATGACATAGACCTACGCCCTGGAGGTGCAAAAACTCCATTTCCGCTAGGCGTTGACAATCTTCGGGACATGGGCGTGGTGTTCACAAAACGCTGCGGGGTAGCCGTGCCGTGTGCATCTGACACTTTGGCACATCCTTTTTCCGTAGGGGTTTCCGGGCGTACGCTTAGTAGACAATTAGACTCACCTGCACGGTCGTGGAGTTGTCTGGTCGCGAAGAGGGTTGAAGCAAATCCGTTCACACTTCCAGGAGTGTTGCTATTTCTAGTAGCACTTGATGGCATTGGAACAGATTTCTTTGAGGGTGATGGGGGGGCGCCCGGCGAGTTACAGGGGCTGGGGCTTGAAGGGGTGGCGCGAGAGGGGTCATCTTCGACTGCAACAGCCACAGGCTCTTCTTCGCCCTTGTTGGTTTCGAGTGACCTAGCAGAGGCAGTGTCCTTTGGACCTGGAATGGGCGTGGTATCTGTTTGGGATTGAGCATCGCCATCAGTCACATTGCTAGGCCCCACATTATATTGTCCAACATTAGGCTCCGCCACTGTTTGCACCTTCTTCTGCTCATCGTCCATCCGTCGCTTGCATGAAGCACAGATGAAGTGGAAATCTGGATGCTCGGCGTCTTGATGGTCAACACCTACACATTTGCTGTGCAGCCACACGCTGCACCGTTCGCAGGCAAGACAGTGCGTTCCATCGTCTACCTGCCCATGCATCCCACAAATACAATCAAACATCCAATCCTCCTCATTTTCCAGAGCTGCAAGAGCTTCCTTCTGTTTTTCTATTTCAGCCTGAAATCGACGGCCAGAAAGCCGCTGACCCACGGCGGCCTCGGTGGATTGAGACGATAGCCGTGCGAGTTCCTGCTGGTGTAAAAGCTTCCGTGATTCCCGCTCTTTCATACGCCTTTCCCGGGCGCGTAGTCGTTGATCGCGCTCTTTTTCGCGTTTGATCATAATTTGTGCCTCTTTGCGAGCTTTTGCTTGGTTCTCGTGTTGTATCCGCTCCTCTTCCTTTGCATTTTCCTCCATGGTCTTCTGTTCTTGCTTTACAGCAAGGCGACTAGACCGCTTCGCATTAGCCATCTTGGACAAATTTTCAAGCTCCTTATTGCGCTGTTGCTGTTTACGCTTGCGGGAGTTTTCTTGCTTCTCAAGAATCGGGAGCAGATGGCGCTTGATTTGGTCGCGCAAGACTTTTTCGTTTTCATCCTTGGTTTTTTGTAATGTTGCAAGGAAAGACATGACTTCGCTGTAGCCAACCGCAATACACTCCCACTTCGCACCCCCAAGCCCATTATCAAGCGGTTGCGCTGTGTCGTCGCTGATTGGTTCTGATGCTGCATCTTCCTCCTCGGCATCTGCAGAATCGACACCAGTAGCCTGGCCGACGCGCCGTCTTTTGCTAGATCGCCCTCCAGGACGCTGCGATCTGCGCGACTTTTTCGATTTCGACGGAGGAGGTGGCGTTGACTCAGGGGCGTCGGTCATTCTGTACAAGCGATTGTCGTCAAGAACATAGTATGATCGGTCTTCGCTATCCCAGCCGTAGGGTTCGATTCTCTACAAAGCATGTTAGTGATTGTGCGCGCCAAAACTCCCAGACATCGGAGGTGGCGTAGTGGCTACGTACCCAGCCAGTGTGGTCTGTATCGTTCAGTCCTGTCATGCGATCTCTCAGTTTTTCCGAATTGATCATAGTCCATTGTGTCATTTGATGAAGTATACGGAGTTTGGTGTCAATGTCGAACTCATGGAACGATTTTGCAACTTCGTCCATGCCGAAGGGGTTCTTCTCTGGCAACTTTTGCAAGTACTGCCGACGCGTGTATTCGTCGAAAAGTTCATGGCTACAGGTGGGAAGGGCACGGCGTTAGCAGAGGGTCTAGCTAGACGGACGGGAGGCATAGCAATGAATATGGTGCAGGCAGAATCATACTTGAGCCCACGATATGAAGAAAGATATTTAAGAAGACACAGGCCAACGTCAAGGAGGACAATTGATCTTGGCTTCAGACACTCGGCTTCTAGGACCTAGATATTAGCAGCAAGGTTAGCTGGCGGGAAGCAGACGGAGGCGGCCGCATGACTATCGTGGACGTACATCAACATCAATCTCGTCGGGGATTTTGACGGCTTGGCCAAATAGGTAGATCCATTGGCAGAGGTTGGCGAAGTACCAATTGTTGCGCAGACGCTGGAGTGGGCCGGCAGGCTGGGTATTGGCCTCAGGTGACTTCCGTTCGGTCGGGGTTGTTTCGGCTGAGTTGGATGGCCTACTGGCCAGCGTTTGATGAGCAGTCTGTTCAGTGCCAGAGTGCGGCCGCTTGCGTAGAGAAACCATTACGTGTTTGAGATCGTCAAAATAAAGCGCAAGGGTTAGTTAAGCAAGAAGGCAGCGCATGAGTCCAGTCAGCACGCCGGACCAGATATTGATCATATGCTGACAAGGCTCCGCCGACAACAATGGCAAACTAAGATGAGCGTGAGGTGAAAAAGAAAGGAGAGAGAGAAGAACAACAATGGCAGTCGGAGAGCCGTAAATCAAAGCGCGTCGTCTAATTAGCGATAATTTGGGACTTTAGCACGAACAATTGTGCAAGATGACCATTGCTGGAGAAAAGATGAAGGACGATTACAGAGAGAGGAAGTTTCTCAGCGAACCACTATGGAAGGTGACAAGGCTGAAGGAGGGTAGGCGTCATAGGGACTAGTAAGGAAAGGGAAAATTGGAAATTGGAAAGGCTAGGGCAAGCATCGAACGCGTTTGCTGGGGCTCCGTTTAGCTGTCGCGCGTACTTGACCACAAATAAAATGAAAACCGGCGGGTCCAAGCCAGGCGCCAAATCCCAATGCACGCCTGCGCCGAGAGTTTGGGGGATAAAGTGGGGGCTGCTTATGTCATCAATGAAGTCCCCTACCCTATGCATCTGCTCTGCATGATGGGCACGAAGATGAAACGAGGCGTGGGTGCGAGGCATGCGAGGCATGCGAAGCATGCGAAGCAGGGCCCGAGTATTACAAGTAAGGGCATCAGAGCAGCCCAATGGACAAAAACGCCGGTGCGGAGGCACGTAAAAACCAGTACCAAGTATAACTTCTCTATTCACAGCTCTTGCGTTGTTCTTTCCTCTCTGCACACGGCACGGCCCAGCTCCAGTGTGGCTGAGGGCCTGCTGTGCGGCTATTCCTGCAGTAGGTTCGCAGGTTGCTTCTAGTGCTCTGGGCTGTTGCGGGCTCAGTGATAACTGGGCTGTACAGACAGGTAGGTGGTTTGTTGCAACATTGTAAGACATACGCACGAAAAAGCCGCTCCTATTAGTCGGGTAATGGAAACACGGGCAGCGAGGGAAGCGACAATAACGATAACCGGAGCAGGATGCTAGCAGGATGATAGTAGAAGTAGTAGAAGTAGTAGAAGTAGTAGAAGTAGTAGAAGTAATAGAAGCAACAGAAGCAACGAAACCAGCAGCAGAAACAGAAGCAACAGAAGCAACAGAACCACCAGAAGCAACAGAAGCAACAGAAGCAACAGAAGCAACAGAAGCAACAGAACCACCAGAACCACCAGAACCACCAGAACCACCAGAACCACCAGAACCACCAGCAGAACCACCACAACCACCACAACCACCACAACCACCACAACCACCAGCAGCAGCAAACGGAAGCTAGCCCAACCCAGCCGAGCAGTACATATACACGTACGGATGCATCTACCATAGAATGCGCATGGTGGACATGCTGTTGGAGGTCGCCACGCCTACGGCTAATGTACATAGCTCCTCCTCCACTCTAGTGGCAGTTCTTCTGGAACCATGTTCCTCGCGATCCTCAAGAGTCGCCTGCTGGAGATTCCCTCCTGGCTGTTGGCATTATCTTGCTATATTTGGAGCTCGGGCGCTGCTGTTGTTCTAGTAGCAGCGCAGCACGTTTTCTTCTCCCTTGTGCTTGTGCTTCGCTGAGCCGTGCTGCTATCTGAAGAAAAAAAAATACTCGTGCACGGTCCACTAATATCTCTAGAAGCTAACTACTAGGAAGAGGGCGTCAGGGCTGTTGTCTCCCCTTGCTCAATTTTTTTATAGCTGGGAAGCTTTAACGTCTTGGCCAAATAGGGCGCTATACTCGGTTCTTCCTGACAAAGCCGTTCTCTCGTCTCTATTCTCCTGTCGAACTGCTGTCCACATTTAGTGTTTCATAGAGACTCTCGCCCTTGTAGCATATTTGCAGGGCAACCAGTGATTGATTTACTCTCATGCATCAGATTCTTCTTTCTTTTCTTTTCTTGCATCTTCACGTTCGCTATTTCTGCTGTTTTTTCTGCTTCTTTTCTCTCTCCCCCCATATAAACGGGCGCAGCCTGTTGTCTTGACCATTCCTTTCCCTCCCTTGTTCACCTCTGTGTACCGACCCTCGCTCTTCTCTTAACATTGACTTGGCATAGTGAGTGTATGTGTGTCTATGTAGACCTGGCCCATTCGCCCCGCTCAGGGCTTGTTCGTATTGGCATAGGCCAACCTCGTCCCTATCCTATGTGTCCATTGAGAAAACATGATAGCAGCCAGCTAACTCGTGAAATGCATGGTAGATTCAGTCAGTGTCTTTAAATTGCACGATGCCTGTTCAGCGATAATCGACTTTTTTCTTGGTGTTCTTTCGTTCTTCTCGTTCTCTTCAATCTTTGGTAGCCCTGTCTGCTTCATTCGTTTCGATCCTCCCCTTCCCCTTCCCCTTCCCCCTTCCCCCATCACCGCATTGCATTGCATAGCGTGCTACCCCCCCAGCCCGTCTGTCCGCCTGGCTACCTACCTACCTGTCTTAGCGTGGAGGCTCGCTTTGCGATAACCTTGATGGGCCATCACGACTTGCACCTACCTACCCTGACTTTGATTCTCACATCATGGACAGCGACATCGCGGCCATGAACTTGGCGCAGCAGCAGCAGTCTGGAACGCCGGATCGTTCTTCTGGCAAGCAAGCTGTCGCCTCAAGCAGCAAGCATGGCTCCCCGTCGCACTTCGCAGGCCCTACCTCTGACGTTGCTGGGTCGTCTTCCCTCTCGCAAAAATCTTATTCGGATTATCCTTATCCCCAACTGTCCATGCAAAATGCCTCTTCGACTGGAAGCCCGCGAGCCCACCGCACACCACCGGTGTCCGTGCCACCTCTAACAACCTCCTGGTCGACCCCGGCAAAGAACACTCAGGCAACCAAGAGGTCCAACTCTCCCATTGACGCCGCTTCCGTCTCGCTTGCCCTGCCGCCCAATATTAAGCAACATAGATCCACATCGCCTGATTCTGCCGTCTTCAACGAATCCGGACGCTACTACGATGGACCCTACCGCAACCTCGAGTCTGACGCAGTGCCCCTTACTTCTCGTGCCCAGCCCATCGACGGCACCGCATCAGGCGCCACCCTCCAGCCCCGTTCGCCCGCCGACTCTGTTCGCCGTGACAGCTTCCAGACCGTTTCGAGCTATGCCAACAGTCCCGTCAAGGGTCAGATGCTGTCCGCCGACGATGCCCTGCGTCCTAATCGCCACACTGGCTATGGAAGCTCCCTAACACCTTCCGGCTCTGTTCGCCGTCGCTCCAGATCGCCCTCTGCTACGGGAGCACTCCAGCGCGCCGGATCAGCTATGCGTGCTATGTCTGAGCGAGTTGTCAATGTTTCTGGCGAGGCCGAGGTTATTGAACAGCAGCTGTCCATGAACCGCAGATCAAGAGCCCCGTCGGATGATGAGCGCACTAGCCCCCTCGTTTCCCCTGTCATGTCGCCGCTAGGCATGGAAAGCGGCTACGTGTCGCAGATGTACTCGCATTCACCCAAGGAGAAGCTTGGCAACCCGTTCGAAGAGACTGTTCCCGTCTCGGAGTCCACTGTGCCCATGCCAAACCCCCTCAAGGGCAGAAGCTTGGGCATCTTTGGGCCTGAAAACCCGTTGCGCAAATGGCTATGCACTATTCTGGTCAAACCCATCACCGAGATCTTTATTCTGTTGTCCATTATCCTCCAGCTTATTCTGCTGACTGCCGATGCCGCGCCTAGCGTGTTCGATGATGGGCGAGGCCGGCCGCAGTTCTGGGGTGAAAGCCGCATGGACTGGGCATACCTCGTGCTGTTCATCATCTGGAGTTTGGAGATGGGTGCCCACGTAATTGTTTCTGGCTTTATCCTCAATGCTGCTGAGTACAGTACCATTGATCGCCAACGCGGTGTGCGTGCAAACATTGTTGACAAATACACAACCTTTTTCCAGCCTGAAAGCCACAAGGGCAAAGCCTCCCGTACTTCTCAAGCTCCGCCCCCTCTACTCCGTACTTTCACTGCCCTAGCCGACAACGCGTCCAAGGAAGACCAAAAGAGATGGCAGCTTGCTAGACGTGCTTACCTTCGCCACGGCTTCAATCGTCTGGACTTTGTAGCTGTCATGTCTTTCTGGCTGTCCTTTGCGCTCAGTGTCACGGGAAATGAAGATCGTCATGATATCTATATTTTCCGTATGCTTAGTTGCCTGCGTATTCTCCGTCTTGTTGCCATCACCAACGGTACCGCAATCATCTTACGGAGTTTGAAAAAGGCCGCTCCACTGCTGGTTCGTGTCGTTTTCTTGCTAATCTTTTTCTGGGTCCTGTTTGCAATCATCGGTGTGCAGAGCTTCAAGTCCAGTCTGATGCGTCACTGTGTTTGGATTGATCCTCTTGATCCTAAAAACATATCGGCAACTTATGCAAACGAGTTTGCATTTTGTGGCGGTCATCTCGACAATACCACCGGCCTCAAAATGCCATGGGTGTATTCGGAGAGTGGTGACAGCCTGGACGACTTGAAAAACGGCATCAGTAAGGGCAAGGGCTACATCTGCCCTCGTGGATCTTACTGTCTTCAGCAGAGCAACCCACACAATGGCACGGTCAACTTCGATAACCTACTCAACTCCATGGAACTTGTCTTTGTCGTCATGAGTGCCAACACCTTTGCTGACATCATGTACTACACTACGAACTCTGACTACCTCGCCGCTGCGCTATTTTTCGTCGCTGGGTTGGTTATCATGATGCTTTGGCTTACCAATCTAGTCATCGCCGTCATCACATCCTCCTTCCAGGTTATTCGTACCGAAAACCAGGGTAGTGCTTTCTCGAGCAAGCAAGATATGCAAACAGAAACCAACGAAACCCAGACCTGGCAAGCGACATCTCTGCAAAAGTTCTACGAAAAGACCAAGGTCGTGTGGATCTCATTCATCGTGTGTGATCTTGTGGCCCAAGCCTGTAGAACCTGGTCGATGTCGGAGGAAAGAGCAAAGTCTATCGATGAAATCTCCATTATCGTAACGATCGCTCTAGACGTTGAGATAATCTTTCGCTTTATTGCCAATGTCAAGCACTTCTTCCGCAGCTATGTCAATTTGTTCGATTTCGCTCTGGCCATTGCGACTACGGCCATTCTCCTGCCACCAATCCATGACAATGCGGTTCTGTATGGCTGGCTTTCGGTGTTCCAGATTCTGCGCATTTACCGCGTTGTTTTGGCCGTTCCCATGACTCGAAAACTGATTCTTCTAGTTCTGGGTGACGCCTCGGGTATCGCCAACATGTTCCTGTTCGTCTACATGATGACTTTCTTCATGGCCATCTTTGCTGTCCAACTCTTCCGTGGTGCTGTGCCAGAGGAGATTGATGGTGAAGGTATCGATATCACCTTTGGAAATATCTACAACTCTTTCCTGGGTATGTATCAGATTTTGTCTAGTGAAGACTGGACGACGATCCTGTACAACGTCACGTCGGTTGGCAAGGGCACCAGCATGGCTGTCTTTGGTGCTATTTTCTTCATTGGGTGGTTCTTCTTGTCCTACTTCATTATGATCAACATGTTCGTCGCTGTTATTCAAGAGAACTTTGATGTTTCCGAAGATGAAAAGCGGCTTGAACAGGTCAAGGCCTTCCTGCAGCGCAAAGAACTTGGCCAAACAAGTTCCCACCAAATCTCACTGGCAACAATTTTCTCTCTAGGACGTCGCCAGAAGCCGCGTGACCCTCTGGATTACGGCCCGGCCACCATGGAAATGCTTCTTAAGGATGCACTGGTGCAAGAGTTCTTGGCTGAAACCGACAATGCTGATGATAGCACTAGCTCTGGTCAGGGACACCTCAACGCTGCTACCACAACTTTCCTCTCTGGCGGAAGCCGTGGTGATGTCAAGCCTGGCTTCTTTTCATCGCTGTGGGGCAAGATGGTGACTCTGTTCACTAGTCGTGAACCTAACCCCTTTTACTCCAACATTCGCTTTGATCCACCTGCTGGAGGAGATACTATCGGCGGTAGTGATCCTCGCTCTATCGCTAAGAAGGCTGTCCTGGCAACCAACGCCCGGAAAAGAGCCCAGCGCGAGTACATTGCCCGCTACCCCCGATACAACAACTCGCTTTTCATCTTCAGCCCCAAGAACCCGATTCGTCGCTTCTGCCAGCTCATCGTTGGTGCCGGTCGTGGTAGCGAGCGCTTTGAGGGCCGTGAGCCCAACAAGTATGCCTGGTATTCCTTCTCGTTCTTCATTTACATCTGCATCATTGGCATGGTTCTTCTAGCCTGTGTGGCCACCCCCCTCTTCCAACGCCAGTACCTTGAAGATCACGATATCACTGGCCGCCCCTGGTACACCTGGTGCGATGTGTTCTTTGCCAGCATCTTCACGCTAGAGGCTGTTATCAAGGTCATTGCCGATGGTTTCTTCTGGACGCCCAACGCCTACTACCGCAGCTTCTGGGGCTTCGTCGATGGCGTGGTGCTCATCACGCTGTGGATTTATGTCCTCACCCTATTCGCCAATGATGGTGCTGTGTCCCGTGCCGTAGGAGCTTTCAAGGCACTCAGAGCCCTACGTCTGCTTAATATGAGCGACGATGCGCGCGAAACCTTCCACTCCGTCATCGTGGGATCCTTTAAGATCGTAAGCGCAGCGTTTGTATCCATGTCGCTGCTGATTCCTTTTGCCATTTATGGCCTTACCCTTTTCAGTGGAAAGCTCCTTTCCTGCAACGATGGCGACTCCGATATTGTCATGCTCTCCGAGTGCTTTGGCGAATACAGTAATACACCGTATGCAGATGATTGGGAGCTCCTGTCTCCTCGTGTGGTCAAGAACCCGTACTTCAACTTTGACAACTTTGGTGCCTCTATGTTCACGCTCTTCCAGATTATCAGTCAGGAGGGTTGGATTGATGTGGCCTTTTCCACCACCGCCATCACTGAGCCCGGATACCAGCCCATTTCCGCCAACCGCCCCGGAAACGCCGTTTTCTTCGTCATTTACAACCTGATGTCCACTGTATTCGTCCTGACGCTGTTCCTTTCTGTATTCATGCGTAACTACACCGAGCAAACCGGCGTTGCTTTCCTCACTACCGAGCAGCGTTCGTGGCTGGAGCTGCGCAAAATTCTGCGCCAGGTCTCGCCTTCCAAGACTACTCACAATGACCATGCGAAGCCGTGGCGCAGATGGTGCCATAAGCGGGCTATTGAGAAGCGAGGTGTTTGGTATTCGTTCATTACCACCATTTTGGTCTTGCATTTAATTCTGCTGATGACAGAGTACTACCAAGAGCCCGAGTCGTGGACGACAGGCCGTGACATTGTCTTCATGGTATTCTCGCTGATATATGTCATCAACATCTCGGTCCGTATTCTCGGCCTTGGCTGGACCCGGTTCCGCCGCAGCTCGTGGGATCTGTACTCGCTTTTCGTGGTGAGTGGTAGTTTTATTACCACTTCTGCCTTGCTGATCAGCAGCACTGAGTCGGACACCTATGCGCAGCTCCACAAAGCGTTCCTGGTAGCTATCGTGCTGCTGTTGATTCCCCGCAACAATGCTCTGCATCAACTGTTCAAGACAGCTGCGGGCAGTTTCTCAGCCATCATCAATCTTCTCGCTACATGGTTCGTTTTCTTCCTCATGTATGCTATTGCTTTCACACAGGCGTTTAGTTTGACGCGCTGGGGTGAGAGAACGAGCAGCAACATCAACTTCCGCAACGTGCCCAATGCGCTCATCATGCTCTTCCGTGTCAGTATGGGAGAAGGGTGGAATCAGGTCATGGAGGATCTCGCTGATATTGTCCCGCCGTTGTGTGTTGATGAGCCAAGATTCTTTGACAGCGACTGTGGAAGCAAGCCGTGGGCACGCTTCCTCTTCGTGTCATGGAACATTCTCAGTATGTACCTCTTCATCTCGCTATTTGTGTCGCTTATTTGCGAAAGCTTTGCCTACGTGTACCAGAAGGCCAACGGTCTGGCACTACTTGAGCGCGAGGAGATTCGTCGTTTTAAGCAGGCATGGCGCTTGATTGACCCCCACGGAACCGGCTTTATTACTAAGGAGCAGTTCCCGCGACTTCTGGGCGAACTTTCCGGTGTCTTTGAGATGCGTGTTTACCCACACGAGGACTCAGTTGGTCAAATTCTTGAGGATATCCGCGATACTTTGGCAGAACCTGGGCACGCTGCCTTTGGCAACATCAACCAGGCCAAACCCGAGATCAATCTCGAGCGTCTCAACACTCGCCTGTCGCAACTCGATGTCGCGGAGATTCGTCGCCGCCGCCGTCGTTTTAACATTTTCTTCGAGGAAGTCATGGTCGCTGCCGACCCCGACAAGGGCATTTCGTTTACGTCGGTGCTCATAATTCTGGCTCACTACAAGATCATCAGTGAGAGTAAGAGTCTGCGTCTGGAGGAGTTTCTTCGTCGCCGTGCACGTCTGCAGAGAGTTGAGGAAGAAGTCCGTCGCCGTGTTGTCGTGGGCTTCTTCAACATGCTGTACTGGTCTCGCAAGTTCAAGCGCCATATAGAAATGAAGCGTGCTTCCCGAATGGGCACTGTGCCCTCCCTGCCAGCCATTCAAATCGACCGGGACGGTAATGCCTCCCGTAGCGAAGAGAACGACGGTCAGCAAAACATCAAGGACGGCGTTTCTAGCACCATCTCCAACAGCCCTACCTTGGCTGTGGCTGATGGTAGTGCACGCTCATCTTCGATTCATGGTCCTAGTGGCAGCAATGGTGGCATCAACCCGCTGAGTCCCTCGGGTGATATAACATATGACGCCGACAGCCGGCGCACATGGAATGGCGGTCTTGCAGGCCTCCATCTTGATACTTCGCAGCATCCTCTTAGCTTGCCGCGTACAGGATCGAGCAACAGCCCTTCGACGCAATTTGCAAGCGGTGGCTCGTTCACCTTTAACGTGCGTGAGACCCGGCCAACAGCTGGCGACCGACGCATGACAGCAGTCAACAGCTCCTCGGCTGTGCAGGACATGCTAGATGAGTCGGTATGGATAGAAAGTCTGAGACGATCGACGACTGTCCGACGCAACCAGTCTCGCAGCGGGCGTCGCTAAACAGCGGCAGACCAACGTTGCGAGATGAGCCCACACGGGTTTGTTTTATTTCATCATTAGGGGCCATGTTTAAGAGACATGTGCCCCTACTCTGCATTTTGGCCGTACCATTTTTCATATTTTTTTTGTTTTGTTTGTGTTTTTGCCGACATTTCTTTTCCTACCATCATCATACTTATTGTTTTTGTTGTTTTTGTGTTGTTTGTTGCTGGGTCTTGGAAGATTTCTTTTGGTTATATTCTTGATAGCTGTTCTGGTCTTTTATTGCCGTTGTCTCGTTATTTTCTAGATGGCCAACATTCTTTATCGCGGGTGTCCTTGGTTGGGCTAGGCCTGGGAGTTTTTCCTTTGTTGTTTCTTCTACTATAAAAGGGCCTCGCTGTGTAGTGCCTGGGTGATTCCCAGAAGCGCCGAGCGGGCCATGATAATACTATATGGTTTTGTTCCAGCTGAAAGTCTTCTCGTATGTGCGCACGCGCAAGGAAATTGTTAGTTATGGCAGATGGAGGAGAGAGGGCATTTCATCAAAAATGGACTGCTATTCGGCCGTACAAGGAAAAACTAGTGCCCTTCGTTGGCTGGTATTTGTAACTAGTTTGGTATGCTTAGCATACGTGAATAGTCTCAGCCTACCAAGGCAAATACCTGCCTGGTATCAGCTTGGCTTAACAAGTGCTGAAAGAACACAGCTACATCAAGAGTTGGAGGGAAGACGTGCTTTATTAGAGCTTTACTTGAAGGCGGCTGCAAGCAATGGCGCTAGTAGAAGCGATACAACAAGCAGCAAAGATGGAGGGAGGAAAATGATGATGACAAAGGGGAGTGAGACCATTCTCCCTTCTAGTCTTTCTCTCTTTTCATGAGCTCTGTGAAAATCACGTTGCTGCCTGTATCAGACAGTCTCATCGGTGTTACAAGTATCTACAGTAGTACCATATGTAGTGGCTACGTTCTAGACGAGCCCAAACCGCTCTTGGATGATAGTTGTGTCTTTTTCTTGGCCTCTCTGACAGTCATATTTACAATTAAAGCACATCTCAAGCTCTTGGTACCGCTTCGCAAGGTCGGAAGCTCGGCGTTTACTAGCAGGTAGCGGTGGTGGGCTAGCTAGTTATTCCATACTACGATGCCGAGGGGGGACTCGTCGCGAATCCAGATTGAGAACAAAGAAAGGCATCAGCTGTTCCTCTCGCTCAGATTATTTGCGTAACTATAGAATGATGCCACTTTGCGGAGGTTTGCCATGATGTCAGTCATAAAGGGTGCTAGGCTGGGCTTTACGCATTCTTGTAACCGGATAGGTTCGTGAGGTTGGAATTCTTAGAAGAGTCTATAATGTGAAAAGGGTATCGTTCTTTTTACTTGAGGGCCAAGCTACTTGGTGGTGAAGAAACTATGGAGTGAGAAGAATGGTAGGTGTTCTATAGGTCCCTGGGTGTTATTATGTATTTAGTAAAGCACTGTTCTATCCTTTAATTCTATGGCAAGTCCACTGCTGCGGCATCAAAAATTGCGAGCCTTTTGTAATACGTCCCCCGCTTCAAGTTCATCTCGAGAAACTCAATCGAAATGACTGCAGTTCTTGCGTGAAACGACCCTTTCTCTCCTTGGCCAGTGTCTGTTTCACTCTCTGGGGCTGGATATTCGAACCAATGGTACCAAGAGGTTGGTAGGGATTAACTCTCGCCCGCTCCAAACCAACAATCATGTACTCCCGAGTACGTACATCGTAGACAATATTCCGTAGCTCCGCATCGCAGTGTAGTACTTGGTACTTGCGGAGAGTGGCAAATGCAGCAATGATATCGCTGGCAGCATCTCCCTTGGCCTTTTCAATGAACTTGAAAGCTGGCTGTCCGTCATAACTCACGAACAAAAGGTGTGTAACAATACCACGATCGTAATAATAAGGCTGGATGAGATCTACGATGCCAAGACAAACAGGAATAAATATCCCCTGGAGATCACAAATGTGACCATAGACAACCTTTTCGTGGGATGGCAGCGTCACATCCACTTTCTGAACACATTTGGCCATAAGCATGTAACCATGGGATCACAGGCGCACCTTGAAAATCGACCCACGGGCTCCCGAAAGAGAGAGTGGGATGCTCTTAGCATCATTCCCAAGATCCACAGTCAGTTGGTCACGAATCAAACTGGAGGATTCTGGTTGGTTAATATGCTCGTTTCCGTGATCAAGGACGTTAGGACACTCTTGGTTCATGGGGCCACCAAGTGGCATTCCATGTAGGCACTTGTGCGCACAAAATGGCCGACCAGTCTTAGTTTTCCTTTCTCGCGCCCCGTGTTTTGTTAAGTTTTCTATCGGGGCGTCGCCGCTACCTTTATCGGTCTTCAGCCACGGGAGGTCTTGCCTCCCTCTGTCTTTGAAGGCATGGGGACGTGTGTCTCGAGAGCTAAGCGGCAATTTATTGCTAGAACGACATTCGGCAAGCAATGCTGAAGGGGGTGCGCATGATGTATAACAAATGCTATAATACAGGGCAAGCAACTATCTATAGTTGTCTATTGAGATCTGACGTAGTCCTACTCAACGGAAGTCCAAGACCTTTGGCAGCCAAAAAACCATATTCGACCAATTCTAAAGAGCAAAGAATACAGTTATGGAAAACAAAAATAAGGGCAAAAGAGGAATTGCGGCAAGCAACTGGTTAGATGCAGCCTGACGCATAAAGAGTAGCAGAATTGTCAAGTAGTAGTGATGGGAATCATCATGACTAGGGCCCGGCAGTTTAACGTCTACACTAAGATAAGCCATGATGCAAGGAATATCTAAGGAGTGATTGAGACATCTGGGGAATAGTATAGCGATTAGTTTTAATTGATCAAATGGTTGGTCGACATTCCACCGTGGCTTGAATCTTAGTTAGCAAACATGTTACTTAGACTAGCAGTGTAAGTACGCCCATTATAATTTGAAATGCATTTATATTGTAGTGGCTATCATAAGCCACTAGGCGACATTCGTAAATGAAGTAGCCATTATCTTGCACTGAACAGTCGCACTTCCGTGGCATTTTCATTAACTATGAGTAGTAAAATACTAATGTAAAGTAATAGATAGTACAGGCTGGGAGGGCATACTGAATGTCCTTGAATGTGAAGAAGAGGCATGTGTCATTGCTCAATGCTATCTTTTCTCTATCTGATCCATGGTTGAAGTGCGGACTTAGACTAATTTATATGCTCTTCACCTGAGTGTCCAGATCACGCAAGCGTCATGAGGATGACCCTTCATAACATATTTGATTACAGGTAGCTGCCTGGATCATTTCTGTAATATTGATTTACCAAAGTGTTTTACTAGACTTATTCAGGGACAACTTGTTTAGTTAGTGTCGTCTCAGACAGCCAGCAGGCTAGCATGGTCTCAGATTACCAACATCAAGCAATAGTTATATCGCCAAGTTAAGATATCAAAGATGATAATGGAGGTAAACTCTCACTCCCCTTTTCTCTCTCATTTACAGTCAAGAATAAGATTCTGTCTGGAGCCTAGCCAAGCCGTAGGCCTTCGTTTTCGTTTTCAGCTTCTGGATCTTCACGTCACATAAAAGTGACGACGACATACGCAGCACTTGTCGCTGTTCCAATGTATTGCGATCTTGTGGTGATTTTCCAAAAAAAAGAAAATTGAGGTGGTGTTCAGAGTCTAGGACAACGGTCAAAATCATTGCTGTTTCCCTTCACATCTCATGGATACTTTCCAACTCCAGTGTTATTTTTATGTCTTGTAGACACTTCTTCATCGTTCAGCCTGAGACACGTCTGTCTACTAGTGCAAGCTTATAGGCGTTGAAAGGGTTCAAGTATCAAAGAAGAGCTAGAAACCTAGTTGTCTTCATCACCGCTCGGGAAATCTAGATTCTTTGGCTTGCACTTTTCCCAACTCTGAGTTGAAAGATAGTGTCCCGCTGAAGTAATGTCCCCCATGAAGAGCGACCAAAAGTAGCGAGTTGTTTCTGACTTCGCCCGCCATGTTAGGTTGAGCTTGCCTTCCACCCTACATGAGTAAATAGCTTTTAACAGCAATTAACAAAAGGCTTCCAGTTAACTGTTGAGAAGATAGGCGTGTTTTATGGCGGAAGCAAAGGCTAATTGGATAAGCCGTTCCGCTGAAAGGCACATGCCAGTTTGGAAATCGAAGAATTGCTCCAAGAGCCCGAGCTAGTCTGGCTATATACCGAAGCGCCCCAACTGTGAGACACGAAGTACATTCCATTTCAGCCTGCCGGTTGACAGATAACTCATCAGGGTTTGCACTTTCCAAGGTGGCTAGTATAGAACACACCCAGCAATCTGCAAGGAAAGCCATTCGCCGTCCAGGGAAAAGAGCAAGCTGCGAAAATAAGGGACAATGACTGCATTTAACCTTCTTCAAGATAATACAACACGGCCGTCTCGAGCTTGCTTGGATGCCAAAAACAAGACGCTAACAGTGTAGTGAGATGAAACGAAAAGGCACAAGCAAAAGTAAAATTACCAAGCTATACTCTCCATGGTTTATTATCTTGACGCAGCATTAGCGGAGGTTCATTGACCTATTATACACTTGATGGTCGAAGTTGCCAACGTCTATGGAGTACTTTGCAGGGTTAGTATTCAAAACGACATCGACAACTAAGCGAATTAGCTACGAGGTAATAGGTAGAGGGCGGGCTGTAGGAGGTCGTCGTCAATGTGGCGATAGTAAGACTGAGCATAATGCAAGGGTCTGCACAAAGAGCAAAGGCACGTCTAGAGATAAGTTTGGTATGCTTGCTATACTTGTAATTTAGTTGATGAACAAGTATTAAAGCCCGCTTGCTTCCAAGTCACGTTATCTTGCTTATATTAGAGTTTTGTTGGCCCCACACCGCCACTCACGGCTGAAAAACGCCACATGGCACATGTGGCTAAAGCTTGCATCAACCCAAAGCCAAGGATGCTAGAAGCATACACATCATCATAGTCTCTTCAACAGCGAAATCTTGACATAGAATAGGCCAAAGCCGCACAAACGACTTAGAATGAGCTTCTTTACACACTCCCTATCGGGGTTGGGCTTGGCCCTTTTGATTCACGCGTAAGCATCACTGATATGCGGCAAGTTGAGGTTTCTCAACGCAATGACGATGAGACTAACGTACGTCATATAGTTGCTACTCGGCGCAAGAACACACGACCCTACAAGCACTACGCTCAACTTCCTCTTCTTCTTCGCTGCCTCTCGACATCGTCATAGAAACAATTGCAGCGACTATGGTTCTGACCCTAGGTCTAATTCTATCTGCTCCTACTCTACGCCCTATTAACTGGAGAGTCTGGGCCGGTAAACTCGAGCGTGAGGGCCCTGCCGTTTTCTCTGAGGACATCTCCAAAGCAACCGACATTATTGGAAACCCCTTCTTCTCGCTCGAGTCAAGGCCAAGCTTCATTGATATCCGGGGCCAAAGAAAGAATTTCGCAAAGTGGACATTGGAACAGAATTCTTCATAGTTTTATCGGCAGGCGGCACTCAGAATGAAATATTTTGGACGGCGTTTCGCATATATATAGTCATTGCCCCAAATAGCCTGTGCTACCGGTCACACGTGTATTGAGATATCAAAAAGAGAACAATGATCTTGGCCACCGTCGCGGTTATCATGGTCGTAACTGGGTCTGGTCTCCTGTGTCTGTGTTTCATTTCTCGGCTTACTGGTACATTGGCTTATCCTCAACTTCGCTCTCTTATTGTACGCATTCACAGCCAAGGAAAGAACTGCTCAGCCCTAAAGTGTCTCCTTCCGCCCACAAACTCCACTGTCAAACCGGTGTAAATGAAATAATGTAGTCATTAACCAAGTGCAATACTTGATTTTAGTTCCAGCGCAATTTGTTGACTCTTGTTACTCATTTACATCTTCACTAATAATACATCATCTAAATTTTGAAGATGCCTCCCTTTCGCCCTAGAAAAGGAACGCAAAAATCACGCCAGTCCACCTCGAGCACTTCTAGCGCTTTGCAATCAAACAGACCATCCCCCCGAGAAATCTCCCCATACTCGACCATAAGAAGCGTTCGTGCTAGAAAGTCGTCCAAGGCACCAAGCTCCATAGCCTCTTCTAATCGCATCCGAACAAGCACAGTGATAGCCTCGCCGTCTATCAACAGCCAGGCATCGCCATCTGTAACTAATCTTCTGCCTACTACAAATATTCAAGACAATGATGTGGGCTCTGCAGAGCTATCCAGTCTAAATGAGATTACCATGGCGATTGAAATGCATAATGACTGCACTCTAGGATGTGCTTTCTTTTCCTTTGGCCAAAACGTCCTTCAAGTCATGGAAGACGTCACACTTGGAGGCATCGAGGTGGTTGAACAACTGCTTGTTTACATAGAGCCTACCAGTATCATTACTCCCCTGCGAATACCAGAGGTACTCGAGAACTTCTTGATTCAATATTGTAAACGGATTAACTCGGGTAAGATAAGCTGCACTTTTTTATGAATCTCCAACTAACTTGAATGCTCTTTGGTAGGAGGTGATGAAGAGCGGGTTGTTCTTCGTTCTCTAAGTTCTTCTGAGTTCTCTTATAACACAGCCATGAATTCTTTGGGATCAATCTATGAAAGGTGCAACGGCAAGGCCAAGTTTTTATTTTCAACATCAAATTTAGCAGGCTACGATTCTGGCAGCCTCCTGCGTCTCTCTTCTGTAATAAATCCAGATAGTCGAATCTCCGTAAGTCACTGTCACCTATTATACACACAAAAAACGCTATTTGCTAACTTTGATAGATTGGATGTGCTGGCGCAGTAGTGTCTGATATTCGACGTCGCTGCGAAGTGGCCATAATAACTAATGACCATGAAGTCTCCAAAATCTCAATGTTTACGCTCAAAGACTTCATGTTTATTAATCTAGATTCTATGGTGTCCCTTCAGATCATAAGCTCGGAAATGCATCCGAACAGCCTCATTTGGGGTCCCCAAAACCCAAGCACCGGCTCTAAAGAAAGTTTGTCAGTTTATGGGTTGTTTCATTCACTTGCTTCTTCCTCTTTGGGCAAGCTGAAGCTGAGGAAACTTTTCCTTAGACCAGTTCTTGATATGCACGTCATCAACCAACGACAACAAACAATAGGGCTTCTAGTTCGACCAGAGAACCAGGACATACTCTATTCTATATCCAAAGCTCTACGTGGTGTAAAGAATATTCGGAGCTCTCTTGAACAATTGAAAAAAGGGACTGATCCGGTAATGGGCCGTGGGTCATCTGATAATGGCGTTTGGGGAACGGTTCAAAAGTTTTGCTCGTCTGTTACCAAAATCCGAGAAATTGTCAGCAGAATCTCCAGCCCGAACCTGCCGCCCATTATTCAAAGTACTCTGGATGCAATCCATTCCCCAAACATGCACGCTGTTGGGCAAATGATTTCTCGTACTGTCAACCTCGAACGCTCACAGCCAGTATCAAGAGCAGTTGTCGCTGAAGGGGTTGATGTGCAACTAGATGAGCTCAGACGTACTTATGATGGGATGGAGAACTTATTAAATGAGGCTGCTCAACAAATGATAAGCTCCATCCCCAGTTGGGCCCGTGATTGCATTGCAAACTGTATCTTTTATCCTCAATTGGGATTTCTAACTGTCATCCCAATTAACCCCGACACTAACACAGCCAGATATTCTGGCGAGGGCATGTCGGATTCTGAGTGGGAGCAAATGTTTGCCGCCGATGGAAACGCCTTCTTCAAAAACAACGCTATGCGTGAGCTAGACTCCCAGTTTGGAGATATGTATAGCATGATTTCGGGTAAGCGCAGTGTATTAGGCCGATTCTGCAAACATCACTAACAAGGCATAGATTTGGAAATTGAAATACTCCATCAACTATCACTGCAAGTCATCAGATACGAAGAATCCCTCGTAGCTGCTGGTGACGCATGTGCGGAATTGGACTGCATGATTGCACTGGCCCTCGGTGCTCAGAAATATGGATGGACACAACCTACCATGACAGACGAAAACGTGATTCAAATCAAAGGTGGCCGACATCCTTTGCAAGAGCTAGTAGTCCCAGTTTTCATCTCTAACGATTGCAACTTGGCTGGGGGTGCTGGCAAAGATAGCTCCATTGATTCCAGTTCGACAATTACTTCTGAGTCGGGAGAACCCCCCCGAACCTTGATAATTACGGGTCCTAATCACTCTGGAAAAAGCGTCTATCTGAAGCATATTGCTCTGATTGTTTATCTTGCACATATTGGAAGTTTTGTTCCCGCTGACTCAGCCGTCATAGGTATCACCGATAAGATCCTCACTCGCATTTCAACCAGGGAAAGCGCTGGTCAAAACCAATCAGCATTCACCATCGACCTTCAGCAAATTGCGTTTGCAGCAAGAATGGCAACCCGCCAGAGTCTTGTGCTTGTTGATGAGTTTGGAAAGGGTACAAGAGCAGACGATGGGGCAGCTTTGCTCGCTGCACTCATTGATCATTTTGTGGCGTACGGGGTTGAGGCTCCCAAAATGATAGTAGCTACCCATTTCCACGAAATTATCCAAGGAAGGTATCTTGAGTCTTGTCCTGGGATAAGCCTGGCACACATGGAGGTCCGGGACATGAAAGACAAAGCAGCCAACAACCAGGACAGAGTGACTTATCTCTATCAGCTACAGGAAGGGCCTAGTCTGTCAAGTTTTGGCGCCATTTGTGCATCGCTAAACGGGGTAGACGACAAAGTGGTGCAGCGAGCTGAAACACTAATGGCTGCCATGTCTCTCAATAAAGACCTGCGATCCGTTTGCTCGGAAATGACACCGGAGGAACAGTTTAAGTTTGAAGTAGCTGAAGAAGCAGCCCGGGCATTCCTTCGGTTACCATTAGATAACATTGATCTCATGGAAGATAAGACTATGCAGGCAACGGATGTGATCAGAAGACTTTTGCAAGACACACTCGAGCAGCAAGTTGCCGATAAGTAGCATAGGCTATAATACAATATGTCTATTTATTTATTTTTGTCACGCTGTTCCGATTTTGATAGCCTCTTTTTCATTTATTTATCCTTCTCTCTCTTACCTTGAGGCCTTTTCCTGAATCTCTGCAACAACCTTTGCTGTTGCCTTTACAATAAGGCCATGTTCAGCGTTATGCATCCGCTCCTCAAGATCGTGCAGCGACTCTCCTACCACACATGGAACCTCTTGGATCATAATGGGATCACCACGGTCGACTTCAGCAATGACATAATGAATCATGCAGCCGGTGCGACCATTTTCCAGCTTCCCAGCCTGGAAATCGTCGTAGGCACGTCCAATGGCATTGGCACCGTCGTACTTGCCTATACATGATGTGTTAGAAAACTATAGCTTTTAATATTCCCAGTGAATACGGAGCTTACCAGGGAGGGCGGGGTGGAGGTTGATGACGGGCACCCCCGCAGCGTCCACGGGGTTTAAGAAGGACGGAGTGAAGACCTGCATCCATCCAGCCAAGACAACAAGGTCAGGCTTCTCCGCTATTACGCGTTGAGCCAAAGCAGCATCGTATTTGGAACGGGCTTCCTTAAGCTTCTCCTCATCCTTCTCGCCGACAGCATGGAAGCCGTCCTTGACCATGTTGAAGTAGTCAGTAGGGATGCCAGCATCCGCCGCACGCTTAGCAGCATAGGCATTCTTGCGGTTCACAAAGACCTTGACAATTTCAGCATGAGGCAAAGTACCAGCAGTAATCGCATCGATGATGGCCTGCAGATTGGTGCCGCTGCCCGAGCACATGACTACTAAACGAGCCATTGTTTGGAAGATTGCTCTTTTTTCTTTTTTTTTCTTTTTCAAAGGGCTAATAAAAACGAATATGCAAGAAAGTAAACAATTGGATAGGAAATGTGGATTAAGAGGCTGCTGTCCGCTGGTTGTTTGGCTGGGCAAGGTTTTAATGATAGTTTTTACATTAGAATCAGAGATTTATTAATGAGATGATGTGCTGCAACTATGATGGCGGGGCTCGTAGATTTCGCGAGCCATATGGAAACTTTTTAGTATAAGGCTGCGTTAATTGGTCCATATTTCGGCACAGCCAACTTTACTATTTAACTTTATGAGACTATCTCTACGAGGGACTCCAAGCAAGGCTAATGGCTTTTTGTCTTCTTTTTCTTTTACATACGATCATTCATCGCAATGTCTCTTAAAACAAAGCAGTACAATGCACAACTTCAACTAGCAAAGAACAAAATACCAAGAAAACAAGAAAACAAGAGAACAAGAAAACAAGAGAACAAGAAAACATTCCCCGCGAAATCGGCTGGTTTTTCTGCGCTACAACGCTGAAGGATTAAGCACAGCGGGAGCACGAACCCGAGCAATTTGGTGCTACATGAAGCAAAGATCTCCAACAGTGTTCCTTGACTTTTCTCGACTCACCATTGTTTTGTCTTTTTAGAGCCGCACGCATTTTCTAGCATGGGTTCCTCGGTGCAACGGCCTATAGAAGCTTAGTTGTTCAACAACACTGCCGTACGTGGGCCTCTTCCCTACGCTCTTGTTATGTGCCCGTGCCGACTTTCTCCCGCCTACATGCTGTGGAGCAGTACTTAAGCTTGTTAGCTGTTTCTTTTAGTTGTGGAAACCAGCTCCTCATGCATTAGCCTTCGACTATCATCTCGTGCTTCTGGGCGTACTAGGAGTGGCAGTACGAAAGTTTTGTGTTCTAATGAAGTAATGTTAAAAACATAAGATTACAAGTTTGTGCCGAGTATAGATATGGGCTATCGGGTTAGGGTTATCTGTATGTTGGTGGTACGACGCTTTTTTCGGGAAAGCATTTGTCGATGACGTCGCTCGCAAGACAACTTGGCTATTGCGTACTGGGCTATAACATAAAGTTAAAAGCAGATCTTGATAGAGACGTCAGTTTCCATGACTAGAATTGTTGCCGTGAGTCTCCATGCTGTCATTGCAGTCTACTAAGAGCGTTGGAGCCCGATTGACGGAGTTTTTAGCTCAGCTGTTAACTACCAGGTTCTATGTATTTAGCATCTCAGCAAAACTAAAAATCCAGTCTGTCGCAGATTTGGAATACCTCGATAAAGTACACTTTGTTGGTTTGTTGCCCTGTGCGTTCGATTTCAAGGTCGGCCATCCATTCATGTATCAGTTCACAAACAAAGCTACTCGTGTAGAATAGCCCGCTAGTATGTGTGCACATTGAGTTTAGATTCCAGCAATACACAGACAGCTTCACATTATTAAATGCTTCTTCTGCAAGGCTAAGCAAAGTGGTTGCTATCTCTCTCGGCCCACCAGGGTTCGTTTTGCTTGAGGCTTGCTCGATAAGATAAGGACAATTTGTCGTGGTTGCTATTGCTTTCGAGCTTGGTTTTTGCCCTGTCTTGTCTCCACTTTAGTGCTACTTCGTTCCCTTGCTTGCTCTACGCAGTAGCAAGTTACAGCAGCTAGAAAAGCGTAGCTTAGTGCTAGTCTTAGCGTCTCCAGTTCAACGTTTGCTCCTCTGGCTGTCCACTTTCAAAATTCGTTTGTCCCTTCGAATCACCCCTCAATAAACCTTGCGTCCTTGTCTACCTCCCCCCATCCAGAGAGTCCCCCCATCCAAAACCTACTTTTTTTGGCATCGGCTTCGTCGACCCTACTTCAACTCACACAACGCTGCGTTGCTTCATATTCATCCATCTATCATTTCGTCATCGACACAGCTTTTCATCTCTTAAATATTGCAGGCTATTTTAGGGTTTTGTCTTTCTGTTCTTTCTATTCGATTCCGATAAAAAAGTTCCTCTTCATCTCCCTCTTTTCCTCGACTTCTACTCTACTCCCGCTTCCGCTCTCGCCCACTTCTCCTTCCTCGCACGATATTTCACAACCGTTGATACATTCGCTTCGCCCCCTCCCCCTCCCCCCTCTATATTCACGCTGCTGCTGTGCCCTTCCGACTCCCTGCTGCTGCCCATCCCGATCTTGGCCTCTTTGCTTCTTCCGTATCCCAAACCATCTTGGCAACAATGGGGGAAAGCGAGGTGACCGGCCCAACTTGGAAGTTTACCCAGTATGTTTTCTATTCACTGGACGCTACCCTCCATAGCGCACCTCAAGCGACTCCGATCCTCTGCCCGCCGTCTTGCTCTTGCTTGCCTGTACATCATAGCCTTACTGACTGTCTATACTTAGGTGCTTCGGTGACAAGGGCGATATTGAAGACATCACTGAAGGTAATATTAGACTCGACCTAATGCTACTCTAATTCAACACCTCTTTTCCCCGCGCCTTCCTTCCCATCACTCTCGAATTTTGTTGATATCTGCACCGCTCAAGTTCCTGCCCCCTTACCCCGTCACTATTCATGCCCTTGACAGAGCTATGTCACATCTTTGCTCGCCTGCTACCTCGATATCAAAGTCTGTGCCATTCGTGCTTTTCTTGGATTCGGCTGATAAAATGCCCTTAATTAACATGGAGCATTCGCGTCAAAAAGCTCTTCCGCCTGCTAACCACTTCTGTAGCTGATATCATCTCCACCGTCGAGTTTGACCATACGGGAAACTACCTGGCTACGGGCGACAAGGGAGGTCGTGTTGTACTGTTTGAAAAAAACGAGACCGTATGTTGTGCTGCTTCGCCGTTAAAGGCTTATTCCCCCTTTTTTCTTTTTCCATATCTTGCACCGCTCTTCCAAATACACTCTTCCCTATCTTTTGATGCTTCGCTGCCATGGAAATTACACCTGGAGGGAGCTTCCATCCGCTTACGAATTGAATGGCTGCTAACACTCCCCAAAGAAGAAGACGTGCGAGTACAAATTCCATACCGAGTTCCAGTCCCACGAGCCCGAGTTCGACTACCTCAAATCGTTAGAGATTGAGGAGAAAATCAACAAGATCAAGTGGTGCCGGAGACAAAACCCTTCACATTATTTGCTTTCTACCAACGACAAGACTATAAAGCTATGGAAGGTCTTTGAGAAGTCCCTAAAGGTCGTTGCCGAGAATAACCTCTCTTCTGAGCCTACTCCTGCTGGAATGGGTTCTGGTGCCCCGGTTGTGCGACCCTCGGCTTTCAAATATGCTACCGACCTAAAGCTGCCCCGCTTGACGCATCACGACACTGTCGTTGCGGCTGTCCCCCGCCGGACATACGCTAATGCTCACGCCTACCACATTAACAGCATTTCGGTAAACACCGATGGCGAAACATTCATCAGTAGTGACGATCTACGGATCAACCTTTGGAATCTAAACATTCAGGACCAGAGCTTCAACATTGTCGATATTAAGCCGGCCAATATGGAAGAGCTTACAGAGGTTATCACAGCGGCCGAGTTTCACCCTATCAGCTGCAATTGGTTGATGTATGCTAGCTCTAAAGGCACTATTAAGCTGTCTGATATGCGTGAGCGTGCACTCTGCGACCAACATGCAAAGAGTAAGTTGCTTCTTCTCTCCTGTCCGCCAAAATTTGATTTGGTAGCCTCGGTGTCATCTCGTCTGTATCTGTGGCTCGCTGCTACCCTGTTCCGGATTTCACTGACCGGTTTCATCTATAGTGTTTGAGCAGGAAGAAGACCCTACCACAAGGTCGTTCTTTTCTGAAATCATTTCGTCTATTTCGGACGTGCGCTTTTCCAATGATGGCCGTTATATCCTTTCCCGAGACTATCTTACCGTCAAGATATGGGATATCAACATGGAGAGACAACCCATCAAGACGATACCAATCCATGAGCATCTTCGGCCGCGTCTGTGTGATACTTACGAAAACGATAGTATCTTTGACAAATTTGAGGTTGTCTTCTCGGGAGACAACAAGAATGTCATGACAGGAAGTTATAACAACAACTTCATGATTTACCCCACTGATCCGGAACAGGAGACGGAGGTGGTTCTTCAGGCTGACAAGTTCGCGTTCAAGGCAAAGAAGATTGGTGTCCCTACGCCGATTAACTATTCGTCAAGCCCTAATGGCAAGAAGGGTAGCTCGCGTGCCAACAGCCCTGCAGGCCAACGGATGCGCAAGGAAACCGATGCGGACCAGATCGACTTCAACAAGAAGATTCTCCACATGAGCTGGCATCCGTTTGAAGACAGCATCGCAATTGCCGCTACTAACAATGTGAGTTCCTTCTTTTTTCTCGCTCATACTACACGGGACTCTGAATCTAAACGCGCACTCTTTGCTAACAACCTCTTCTCTCTACTAATAGCTGTTTGTGTTCTCGGCGCTGTGAACTTCGAACTGATGGTGTATAGTTGAAAGCTTCAGACTAGGGCCAAGTAGACTGGACGAATCTCAAATATGCCACACTTGAGCTGGCTGACTGATGTTGTCCTGGCCAGAATATTACTATGCAACACCGCACATAATCCTTCCTACAACAATCTATCCTTGTCATTCTTACACATGTACATGATTGTATGTAGCTACAATGCGTTAATATGTACGCAGATATTCCTATTTTTCAGGTAGCATTGGTGCAGGGCAGTTTGGTGCGGCGTTTGTGGCTCATGGTGTACGGAAAAGGTGATGATTAATCTGCGGCTGCGATTTCGAAAGACGTATTTGAAAGATGGCTGAACTTGAGGTTTGCCATGCTCAGTTGAGATAGCAATGGGGCCCTGTTCACAGTTTCGGAGGCCGGTTTTGCTCAAAACCAAGATATTCGATGACATGTATCTTTAGGGGTTATTCATTAATACAGGATAATATATATCTAAGTACTGTCACAAATAGCAAAACGTCCTAGTATGAATTCTTGAGAGTGACTATTCGCTAACCGAGAAAAAGTAATGCGGGGCTGGACTTCTCATAATGCAACTAAGCAGCTCTGCTATTTAAACAGTGATGTGCGACGCTTCGATTGTTGCATATAGCAAGCTTCTCTCCACCAACTTCAGCGTCAGCCTTGGCTATTTATTATTCTGGGAGGTAGATGGATATACCTAGTATGAATCACATAAGGGGTTCGGGGTCGTTTCATCGAGCACAAGGCCTGTATTAAAAGCTAAAGACAAAGAACAGTTATCAGTTATGCAATGAGACACATGTGAAATTCTTTGCAAGGTTCCTGTCTATTGTTCGTTTCTGTTTCCTGCGTCTTCCCGAACTTCTCCTGTACTGCTGTACTGTTGTACAGTATCTTTGGCCTTAATAATCCTGGCTCCATCTTCTGGAATACGTAGTCGCATAGTTTATTTGTATCTGTTATGCTCGTATACCTCAAGACAACACCGAAGCGTGCATTGCCCACCTAAACCTTCCCCTTCTTTCTCTTTTTTTTTTCCTGACGACTCAAACGCCGACGTGTATACTTCTTCATCTCGCACCATCCCAATAGTCTTGGTATCTGCCAGCTATGAGCGAAAAGACAGATTTGGATTCGTCGGATCCTACTTTGTCAAAGTCTGCTCCGGTAGGTGTCGCAGCCCTAGACGAAGAGAGGAAGCCATTGATTGTTACTAAGCCGTCGGAGCTGCCTACTGTATCTTCAGAGGAAGATGAAAGTCAAGATGTCCCGGTTTTTTCTGCCAAGGCCGAATCTCAACCGGGGATGACAACTGTTTTGGTAGACTTTCTTGTATCATCTCTGTCGGTTTTGGTCATCATGGCCTTCATCTTTGGTGGGTGCTGCTCGAACGTCTACGCCCTTGAATCTATCATCAAGTAAGTCTTGAGCCACCGTTGTTCACCACCCACCTTCATTCCGAATAAGAGTGCATTGGCTGACTGACATTTGCACAGAGTCGAGCCGGCATGTGGTAAGCTGAATTCTTAATGGGACTTTTCGCTTTAAGCGTCGGGTTTGGGTCACACGCGCGTGGACGCATAGCTGACACCGATGCAGGTACTCTTCTCACCTTTGTGCAGTTCTTGTTTGTAGCTGTAACTGGCTACGTATCGCAGTTTGACAAAAGCCAGGCGCCCTTTTTTCTTACGCCAAATAAAGTGCCAATAAAGCGCTGGCTAGTAAATATCGTGCTTTTCTTCAGCATCAATGTCATGAACAATCATGCCTTTAGCTATGACATCTCAGTGCCAGTGCACATCATTCTTCGATCTGGAGGAAGTATCACGACTATTGCTGCAGGATATATTTGGGGGAAAAGATATTCGCGAATTCAGGTTACAGCAGTGCTATTCCTCACCGTCGGTGTTATTACGGCGGCTTACTCGGACGCCCAAAGCAAGGTATGTGCAAATTGAATCTATCCAGGCAACCCTTACTGTTCTGTGTTCTTTTGGAGGCTGTATTACTAACTAGACATGTCTGCCCTGAAGCAGGGTAAAGCTGAAGGCAGTTCGGGCCATTCGGAGTTTAGTATGGGTCTGGTGATCTTGTTTGTTGCACAGGTGCTTTCTGCTATAATGGGCATTTACACCGAAGAAACCTACAAAACATATGGACCACAGTGGCGTGAAAATCTATTTTACTCCCACGTACTCTCGCTCCCGCTCTTTTTACCATTCCTGCCGAGTTTGATTGATCAGTTTTCACGTCTTGCGAACAGTCCGCCAATGGTCTTTTCATTGCCGGGTTGGTTGATATCCGAAGCAAGCACAAGCTCCGTCAGTGCTCTTCCAGTGACGAGCGTTTCGTTTCCTAGCCAGCTGGTCTATCTTGTGCTCAATGTGTTGACCCAGTATGCCTGCATTCGCGGGGTCAATCTTTTGGCTGCTGTTTCCACTGCATTGACGGTTACTATTGTGTTGAATATTCGCAAGCTGGTCAGTTTGCTACTGAGTATTTGGCTCTTTGGAAATAGACTGGCGGTTGGGACTTTGGTTGGTGCTATTGTCGTTTTTGGGTCAGGTGCGTTGTACTCCCTTGACTCTTCGGGGCGCCGTGCAGTCAAACCTGCAAGTACTGTGACACCTGTTTCACTGCCGCCATCACAGACGGTTCAGAAGCCAACCAAGCAGGCAGTGCAAAAGAAGATGGCTTGATGTATCATTGAGCAGTTGCATGTGCGTTGTGCGCTGTGCGTTGTGCGTTGTGCGTGTTTGTATGGTATGGACATAGCTTGCGATGTATGACAATATGGTATGGTGGTGTGTCAAGCCCTGATCTGAGCGTTCTTATCATGCTTTATGGAGGGGTGAAAGGCATATGAATGGCCTCCTTGTCTGTGCTAGGACAGGTTCGAGTGTTAGGTGGGGTAGAGAGGGGAGAGTTGTTCATGTACTTTCGGTTCCCCAAAACCAAAATAATTGCTTTCTACGACTAATGGCTTTCCCGTGTAGCAGAAATAAGAAGCAAAAAAACCTCAAGGCTTATTCTAGTGGCTTACTAAAGGAATGGGGGCTCAGGTTGCGAAAGAAGTGCTCCAGCCTCGATAACCTACGGAAAGCGGAGGCCCACAGTGTTTTTTTTTTTTTTTTTAGCGCTTGGCTTATCAGTTTTCGTTTTCGCCTTCCCCTTTGAGACTTGTTTCTCTTCCTCCTCTTCTTTTCCCATTTGAGAATTTCGGTCATCGAGGTCTTCTTAGGTCTTGTCGGCAACCTTCTTCACGTTTTCTTTGCTATTGCAAGCCATCCTCCTCCTTTTGCCCGACTTTCTACATTCAATGTGTGGCACTTCGCGGGGTTCTCACTCGCACGTTGCAATGCCTGGTAAGACATGATATAATCTCTCCAGATTACTCACTCCCCTCCATCTTGAACAGAAAACAACAAATGGTCTGTGACAGCACGTAAAACATTCAAGGCATCCATTCAATGCTCTTAACTGGTATGTTTCTCTCCAGCTTGACGCTCACCTCCCGCCAGTGTTTCTCTGCTTTTGTGCCCCTCAAATACCATTTCACCTTTGCGACTTGCCGATGAGGCTATGACATCACTACTAGACCATGTCGATAAGTCGTAGTTGCGGCACCCTTTTTTAAGAAAAACTCTGCTAATTCATGTTATCAAACTCCCCAGACAAAATCCCGTGAACAGACACTACATCTACCTCGTACCCAAAGCTGGGGTCCCAGTTTCTTCTCCACGATGGCGACTCTGAAGATGACGATCCTGCTTTGCGTCATCAGGACCCTACAGTCGATTCGGACTTTGAAGACGCCGACCCCGCTGGTCCCACGCCCAACAAGGTCTCTGAGGATATGGAGCTCAACAGCCAAGATGGCATGCTTGCCCGTGATCGCCGCCAGCGCTCCGCATTTTACGATCCCGTCGTCGAACGTCAAATGAGCCAAGAAGATGCCAAGCTCATTTTCCAAAACCATAAAAGTCGGAGTTTGAATTCGCCCCTCATTAGTTCAACATCTGCAAATGTTCCTGGGCTCCAACTTGAGCTTCCAGGCCCTAGCTTAGACTCAGCAGAAGGCTCTACCAACTCACCTGTAGTATCCATTGCCCCTTCTATCAATCAAAACGCTCCATTGTCACCAGTGGTCGAAGATGAGGCTGCTCCTCAGCTAGCACCGCCAGCTTACTATCACAAGCCCGTCGACTTTGGTGGCGGCGACACCAGCCTTTTTGATACCGAGCCGCACATTACAGCTGAGCTTTCTGCCATTGCTGCCAAAGTTCAAAAAGCCCTGGATATGCGCAAGGCCTATATGGATATTTCGCTCCAGGGTCCCAACGACAACCCAAAGGACACGCCCGAATGGGACA
Source organism: Ceratocystis harringtonii (assembly GCA_002018265.1). NCBI lineage: Eukaryota > Fungi > Ascomycota > Sordariomycetes > Microascales > Ceratocystidaceae > Ceratocystis > Ceratocystis harringtonii. Next base: position 33,358 of record MKGM01000042.1, on the reverse strand, counting down.
TCTATCCGCCTCCTCCCGAGCCATTCTGGGACCATACTCACTCTTCTGCAGTCAATCTCTCGTCCGCCGAGCCTATGTCAGCTACTGCACAACGAAGAACCCGCCGCAGAAAACAGGGCCAGGACATTGGCGAAGACTTTGTTCGCGAAGACCTTCCCATGCCAAGCTCTAACGATATGGAGTTTAGACTTGACGTTAACGGTATTTTCCAAGTTTACAAATCTACCGCAGACGCAGATGACAACAAGCCCATCATCAAAGTCCCAACTATGCGAGACTTTTACATGAACCTAGACGAAGTTGTCAGCATCTCTTCTGACGGCCCTAGCAAGAGTTTCGCGTTCCGCCGTCTGCAATACCTTGAAGGCAAATTCAACCTTTACATGCTCACCAACGAGTATCGCGAGGTTGCGGATTCCAAAAAGGTTCCCCACAGAGATTTCTACAACGTACGAAAAGTCGACACCCACGTCCACCATTCTGCTTGCATGAACCAGAAGCATCTTTTACGCTTCATCAAGAGTAAGATGAGGAAGTCGCCTGATGAGATTGTGCTTTACCGCGACGGTCGTCATTTGACTCTGGCCGAGGTTTTCCAAAGCATTAATCTCACCGCTTACGACCTTAGTATTGATACTCTGGATATGCATGCGCACACGGATTCTTTCCACCGATTTGACAAGTTCAATCTGAAGTACAATCCAATTGGAGAGTCGCGTCTTCGCACTATTTTCCTCAAAACCGACAACTTCATTAAGGGCCGCTACCTTGCTGAGATCACCAAGGAGGTCATTGCTGATCTCGAGTCCAGTAAATATCAGATGGTTGAATGGCGCATTTCCATTTATGGCAAGGCCATGGACGAATGGGATAAGCTAGCAGACTGGGTTGTCGAGAACAAGCTCTTTTCTCACAATGTGCGGTGGTTGGTGCAGGTCCCTCGTCTGTTCGATGTCTACAAGGCTTCAGGATTGATGGAGAACTACGAGTCGGTTCTGGACAACCTGTTTCGTCCACTATTCGAAGTCACAAAGGACCCTTCAAGCCACCCCAATCTCCATATATTCCTGCAGCGTGTGATTGGGTTTGACTCTGTCGACGATGAGTCTAAGCCCGAGCGCCGTGTTTACAAGAAATTCCCTGTGCCAAGAGAATGGAATTCTAATCAGAATCCTCCCTACAGCTACTGGATCTACCATTTGTATGCCAATATGACGTCCCTCAACAACTGGCGTAAGAGTCGCGGTTTCAACACATTTGTGCTTCGTCCACACTGTGGTGAAGCTGGCGATAGCGAACACTTGGCGGCTGCCGCTCTCTGCTGCCACAGCATCAGCCATGGCTTGCTTCTTCGCAAGGTGCCCATTCTACAATATATGTTCTATCTTGATCAAATCGGCATTGCCATGTCTCCTCTAAGCAACAATGCCCTATTCTTGGCCTATGAAAGAAATCCTTTCCACCAATACTTCCGCCGCGGCTTGAACGTGTCTCTCTCGACCGACGACCCTCTGCAGTTTGCCTTCACCAAGGAGCCCCTTATCGAGGAATACGCCGTTGCAGCGCAGATCTACAAGCTCACACCCGTTGATATGTGTGAGCTGGCAAAGAACTCTGTTAAGCAAAGCGGCTATGAGGCTTCTATCAAGCAGCAGTGGCTGGGCCCCGATTTCTCCAAGCCTGGGAGTGAGGGCAACATCATGGCCAAGACCAACGTACCGAACCAGCGCGAGGAGTTCAGGTACCAGACTCTTATCCAAGAAAAGAGAGTGTAAGTTTTGGATCCATGTTCGCTATTTCAACCGGATAAACCCCACCCCCGCATCCGATCTTTTGATTCGACAATTCCTCACTTGCCATGCTAATAATGTCTACAGACTTCAACAGTACATTTCATTCACGAATAAGGAAGCCAAATCAGCCGTCATTGTTCCCCAGATACCAGCCTCTATTCCCCCCGTAGACCCGACGGCAGCCGAACCGACCATATTTCCCGGCCTTGAGAGCAGAGGGGCTCGTAGCACCAGTGTTAAGGGCACTGATGACGCAGCTCAATCTACTGCCCCCGGGTCTTGAAAGGGAATGCCACCAGGCCTCTTTTACGATATCACCATGCTTCAATAGGAAGTTTATAGCTAAGCCATAGAAAAGCCCCGAAAAGAAAAAAGTCGCGAGATGTCTAGTTATTCTTGAGCAAACCCAATGGCTAATTTCCACTACTGTGAGCTAAACTAGCCTTGAGCCTTGAGGGTCTGGTGGTGGGCTGCACTGGGGCTGCCATAACCCTAATAACTATGGGGCTGCCAAACCGCCCATCGAGTCTGTGGCTGTGGCTGGGCATAAAGGGGCTATAGATTAACCAAGCAAGCCATGACGGCATCACTCATCCTAGAACCACTCACTATCTTAGTTCTGTTAGCGGACATTTCTCTACTGCACTCTCCCCTAGAGTTTTAGCTCGTATTGAGCGAATTGCCAAGTAACATGGTAATAGTCGCATAACAGCTGTGACAGTGGCTAGTATTGTTTGTTAGATATTTAGCTAGTTCTATAGTGCTATTTCTTGCATTTCTTTTTTTTTCTGCCTCTGGCGTCTCTCAGCTCCTTTTCTTTCCCGTGATTCTAGCTTTTTGCTTTATCTGAACCTGAACCACTGACACCATACCTGTTGCTGCCTCTTTGTTGCTACGCATCTAGAACAGTTGTGCTTGTGTGATCAGCAGCATTTTGAGCTGGCCTGCTGCGTTTTTTCGCTCTTTTTTGTCCATAATTTTTGGGTGCTGCGCTTTTTGCTTCCTATTTTCCCGCTACTTCCTAATTTCGTCAAGCCAAAAGGTACATAATACATAATATAAGTAGATGGGCAGATGGGCATGCGCACGCAACGCCGCTCCTGTTCTTCTTACTTTTTGCCTGTCCTCCCCCCCCCCCCC
>MKGM01000042.1:0-30408 GCA_002018265.1 Ceratocystis harringtonii | reverse complement strand
CCCCCGCCTCTCGTGTAGACGCTGCTTCATTCCGCCTCGCCCATCTAACAATCATTCATCTTGTCTGTCACGAACAGCACAGACTTTTTTATTAGTTTTAGCACCTGCCATTAGCTAGCGCTACTGGACCTCTTCTACTACCACTCGCGACATTTCATCCATTATCCCTCCCCCTCCTCCCCAAAAATCCAATACCACACCGGCCCAGCCAGCTACGCGCATCACTTCGAAAAGAAAAACCCCGACGCTGCAATTGAAAACCTTGGGGGATATTCTCGTTTATATCTATAAACTCGATTTATAATTAACTTTATCCTTTCTTCCCTTTCGCCACGAGCAGCGGCTTTCTCGCTTTCTTTCCGGCTTCAAGGCGGCTCGCATACTGCTGAAACAAGATATGGGTTTCCTGGGTGTGTGTCGGGCTGTGTATGACTATGTTCCTCAGGCAGAGGGGGAACTAGCCATTACACAGGGCGATTTTTTGTTCATTCTCGACAACACCGGCGATGACGGCTGGTGGAAGGCCAAGAAGAAGGCTAGCGGCGATGATGAAGACGAACCAACTGGCTTAATTCCTAACAACTATGTTGAAGATGTACGTACTTGCCCTTCACCAGGCTACTAGCCCGGTCAACTTCCCTGAGCCGTCTCTCATCCCCCTTAAGTCTCTCAATCGTCTCTAATAATGTCTCTGTTTCTAGGCCCCATCGATCTCTGAGGCCCAGGCCCTCTATGAATATACCCGCCAAACTGACGAAGAACTCTCCTTTCCCGAAGATGCAAAGCTCCAGGTTTATGATACTTCCGACCCCGACTGGATCTTGGTTGGCTTTGAAAACGAGTTCGGCTTTGCACCCTCCAACTACATAGAGATTTCGGCTTCTGGGGCTTCTCCTGCTGCTGCTCCTGCTCCTGTGCCCCCTGCTTTGCCGTCGAGAACGCAACTCGATCCTCCTGCAATCGACCCCCAACCAAATCATGTCACGGCAGCGCCGGAACCTGAAGTGCCAGCCGCTACTTCCGCCGCTGCTGCCATTGCAAGCGCCATGCAAGCCCGGAAAGTGATTGAGCCGCCGGTCGCTACCTCGACCCCACCCCCTCAACTTCCCGCGCGTCATGTGGCATTTTCTCACACTGTTGACGACGTAGAAGACGAGCCGCAGAGTCCTCCTCTTCCTAGTCGCCCCTCGCCCTCAAAAGTAAACCTTCGCGAGCCGCCATCATTCCGCACCTCGTCTCCTGGTATGGCGTCTCCTCTTTCGCCTGTTTCCATCAACGACGACACTGCCATGTCTGCAAACCGCGACAACAAGTCTGTCGTCAAGGTCGAAGGTGGTTATCATCTCTACAATGTGAACGAGATGGTTTCCGTCATGGGGAAGCGGAAAAAGATGCCGACCACTCTAGGAATTAACCTGCTAACTGGAATCATAATGATTGCTCCGGAGAAGTCAACAGATGGCCCGACGCAAGAGTGGACTGCGGATAAGATGACGCATTACTCACGAGAAGGCAAGCATATCTTCCTGGAAATGGTGCGCCCCACCAAGAGCGTTGACTTCCATGCCGGCGCCAAGGACACGGCAGAAGAGATTGTCAGCGCTCTGGGTGAGATGGCCGGCGCAATGAAGGCTAATGGCCTTCGCGAGGTCATCATGGCTGCTACCTCTAACTCCCAGAAGCTAGGTGTTGTTCTGTATGACTTCATGGCCCAGGGTGACGACGAAGTCACTGTGGCTGAAGGCGACGAGGTCATCATTATGGATGACCACAAGAGCGCCGATTGGTGGCACGTGCAGCGCTTGAGGAACAACATAGAAGGTGTTGTTCCAAGTAGCTACATTGAGATCACCGGTACCATGACTCCCCCCGAAAGCTACAGCGGCTTGAACGCTGGTCGGAGCACAGCTGCGCAAAACCGCGCCGAGGAAATCCGTCTTACGAAAGAGGCTGTAAAGGCATCAAAACGTGCAGATGAACAGCAGGTAGGCCTGGGAATACCCCTCCCACAACGCTCTAGTAGCCTTAATGCATCGGAGCATGATAATAATTTTTGGGTCCAACAGAACAACCGGCACTCGGAGAATGGACATCGAAATGGCGCGAATGACTCGAGCAAGAAATCTAGTACGTTACTTCTCATATTGCGGATAATGGCGCTCCTCTCTCTAAAACGCGCAAGCTTGTTGCTGACTTCTGTGTTATAATAGAGCCCGATGCTTCTCGTGTTCGTACGTGGACTGATCGCTCCAAGTCCTTCACTGTCGACGCTCAATTCATCGGAATTAAGGACGGCAAGTTGAATCTCCACAAGTTGAATGGCGTCAAGATTGCAGTTCCCATCGTCAAGATGTCAGTCGAGGATCTTGAGTATGTCGAAAGCATTACCGGCCTTAATCTGGTTCCTTCTGGGGCTCGCGCCGCTGCCAAGACCGCGAGACAGCAGTCTACTTCTAGTACGTCCGGGGCTGTTGTTCAAAAGCAAAAGCCCGAGCATGACTGGTTCCAGTTCTTCCTGGACTGCGACATCGCTGTAGGCCTTTGCGAGCGCTACTCCCAAGCATTTGTCAAGGATTCCATGGATGAAAGCGTTCTTCCTGATGTGACATCGTCTGTTTTGCGTAATATTGGCATGAGAGAAGGTGATATTATCAAGGTTATGCGCAAGCTCGACGCGAAATACAACCGCACTAGCAAGCCGGAGACTGCTGCTGATGGCGACCCGAACGACCAGGGCGGACTGTTTACGACATCTGGCGGTGCTCTCCGAACTAAGCGTAGCCGGCCTGCCCCGTCTAATGTAGCTAATGGCAAGGTTGATCTCGATGCCTTCTCTAAGAGTGGAGAAAACGGGTCTATTTCGCCCGCTAACAGTGGCAAGTCCCCCGTTGGCGGTGGCTTTGACGACGATGCCTGGGCGGTTCGCGACCAGCCCACTGCCACCACGCCTACTCCTACTGGGGCGACGACTACGAAAACTGAGACGGTTACTACTGCTGCACCTGCTGCCTCGAGCACTGCCTCTGCCCCTGCACCCGGCCTCGTTGGCTCTATAAAGGAGCTCTCTCTTTTGGCAACGCCGCTCGAGCCCACAAAGGCTCCGACTCCCGAGATTTCTGCTCCCAGCGCTTCTAGTACTACTGGTGCCATACAGCCCCAGGCTACCGGGGCCACTCCTTCGTTCTTCACAACCATGCAACAGAACTCTGTCACAGGTGTTTCCGGCTCACTTGTGCCCCCACCTACGTCTCGTCCGCTATCAGCCCCACAAACTGCTGGGCTGTCGGCCTTCCCTTCTCCCGCTCCTGTGCTATCGCACATGACTGGTGTGCAGGGCCAGGTCGCTCCTCTGGGTCAAAGCCTGAACGATATCCAGCAGGCCCGTCTACAGCAGCAATATCTCCAACAAATGCAACAACAAATGCAACAACAACACCTTCTGCAAGCCCAGATGAAGCCCATGGGTGTTCCTGGCCAAACCCCTATGCTCTCCTTCCCCACGGGTATGCAAAACCCCGTATTCATGCAGCCTACTGTCACTGGCATGGCCGCAATGCCACAGCAGATGCCGATGCAGACGGGTTTTGCCGCCATGCAACCACAAATGACCTCTATGCCGTCGCAGAGCTCACCCTTCCAGAGTAAGCCGGGATTTAATATTCCCCCTCAACAGGGTCCTTTCTTAACTGCGCGCCCTGGCCTTCTCCCTACGCCACTCGAGCCTCAACGTACCGGCTTGCAGCCGTCTATCCAGCAACAGAATCCTGGGCCGGGTCTCCAAGTCCCGGGCCCGGCTGCTGCACCTTTGGCTCCCCAGCCTACAGGGCCCGCCCCCCCGGTCCGCTTTGGTGTCACTGCTGCACAAAAGCTGACTCCCCAGCCAACTGGGCGTAAGGCCAACCTATCTCATGCTAGTAAGTCTACTATAACTGTTTTGTGTCCATGCATACTGAACCCTCCCGTGTACTGACATGATTTCTTGTAGCTCCGGATAATCCGTTTGGGTTCTAGTTCCTGTCCCGTCTTTTTTCGGCCATAATCTCCATAGCTCTCTCTTTTCTTTTTCTTCCTTCTTTCCTGCCTCCATTCCTTTTTAATCCATGAAACCTTTACATTTAGGCCCTGTTTTGATTTGTCTGTTTATGTTTGTTGGCCCTGTTAGTCGCGCTCACCGCCATTTGTGGTTTTAGGCTGGGAGGAGGGGGAACGCGGATTTTTAAACCTGAACATTATGCGACTCTATAGTTTCGTTAATCGGCTGTACTGGAATTTGTCAGCCGAGGAACAATTGTTAGAGGCAACGCAAATGCGCCGTTATACGATACTCTTGAGGAGCTTTAGGTAAAACACTGCCGTTTTGCCACGCACTGGACCTGGACCTGTACCTGTAATATTTTTAATTGCATATCAACGTGGGTTGACTGAATTCGCCTGTACAGAACATCTGATCAAACTACATTATAATCGATATAGGTTGCTGTGCATTTATGCAGAAGGTCCCATGGGGTCATATTTCTTTTCTCGTCGCTAGAATAGTAAAGTCTGCGGAAGAAGTCGTGCTCTTAGAACGACTTGAAGCTCAAGTATGACCGTTTCGCTAATTCTGAGCTTATCGCCCTGTGCTGACGTGTTGAATGGAGCATTCAGGGTAGATGTCCATATTACTTCGGTGAACACTGGACGAGACGAGACTCCTGTCCTGTATTATGGTAAATTCTCAAGTTGGAGGCTACGTGATAACCTTCATTGTTAAGTAGGTAGTTAGGGGTGTGGGCTTAATCGGTCGATAAATTTCTGGAAAGCTAGGGGACCAGCGTCTCGACTGCTAAGTGTGCTTTCAATGTTAAAGATGGTTCCCTTTTGAGCCCAGGTTGGCGGTAGTCCTTCTATCATACGTCTGCTGGTTGTATCTTCGCTGCGTATTCAAGTTACCAATATGATTCCTAGGCCTGGATAGCTAGGTGTTGTTTCTCTACTTGTTTATTCAAGCGGTGTGGTATTCTGTGTTGTTGAATATGGTAACGAAAAGGTTTACTAGTTCTAGCGTCTGTCTGGGACCTAATAGCCCTGCACTTGGGGATTTCTATGCTGGAGTAGTTGTGATAGCATAGCGTTTTTGACCGAATACGATCGTTCAACTAGAACGTTGCTTATGGCACGCAGTATCTGCAAGAGAGAAATGATTCGACTTGGACCATGAATCTATTCCCCATAAGCTTTACGCTTATCCCAGAAAGTATGATGAGAAGAAGTGGCCATCATGGCACTTTGTAGGTGGAAAAGAATGACAAATAGTAGATATATATTCCTTGTCGTAAATCACATTTGTTGTTGAAGTTGTTGAACCGTCACGATCAGACAAGTGGTCACAAAGTCACCTAAGATCACTCGTTACCCAATCTATCTGTTTCATTTTCGAATATAGAAAAGGCTGTGATCAAGCTGACTAACAGTTTTAATATTGCAAAAGGATTCTTTCTAGTAGCAACTTACTTTGGTATGAGCATTTCAGTTACACTATCAACTACTGTTTGTTACTACCGTGTAGTCATAACCTGCCTTTGCAAGGACTGATCCAAAACTTTCAAAAAGAAACCTTCTGAACCAATATATACGAGTAGCATTTGGTGTGAATTGTGCAAATGGTGATCACAAAGTTCCACATGTATCAACACACTGTAATACTTTTTGTTCTACCAGTGGTTAAGGCTCAGCGAGACTCATTTGTTGGCTTCCTCTATCTAGGTTTAATGTCCGATCGATTCCGCCCTCTTTTCCATCTCGCCGCCGGAAGCCCTCCCATTGGGCCATGTATATCAGTCAAATCACCCGAGTTGGGGGGGTTCTCGAGAGATATAAGCATGAGTGATGAGACGGTACGTTGAGTAAGAATCGTCGTGGCTAGGTAGCTTTGAGCTTCTGTAGCAATGATGGGATCTTTTGGATAAGTTTGATAGGTATTTGGAATGTACAGACCCATCGAGCAACACTTTAAATGGCTCTAATCAGGATATGATTTAAATGGCCAAAAGACTGTGTCGAATGTACTGTAGCGTACCAAAGGACCATTTCTATCTCGTGGGTTATTTCTTTCATTATTTTAAGAGCATTTCAGATCTCCCCCTTGTCTATAGAAAGGGGAGAGAGCCTTCTCTTCGCAAGTGCTATTGATAAACAGCACCCACCGTTTGGTTCCATAACCAAGCGTGGTTTTCTGCTCAGTTTCCTCATTATCGCACGGGGTTGGTAGAGGGGAAAACAGCTGTAGGGAAAGCAGGGGCCATATGGCCTATTTCAAGGCAACGCCTGTGACTATCCTATTACAAGAACTTGCACAGGACAGAAATTGGAGACATCCTGGATGCTAGGACTGGTCATGGAGACTTTGATCAGCTCCATAATTCGTTTAATCGTGGATGTCTGTCTACACGGATGTAACCATTCAAAACTGTAGGGAGGCTTGTAGGCGTGCAAGGCTCTGCTGGGAGCATGGAGTTACAGGCTTATGGGCAGGCTATTCGAAGATCAAAGGGGCCAAGTATCTGGCTGTTGTACTATATGTAAGCACCTACAACAGGAATAAAGACGAGGAACATAGCCTATATCCACACACGATGCTTCCTCGACCGAGAACAAGCGCAGCTCGAGAGAGGCAGAAAGAAATGAAGGATAAGGCGTGTAGATATGATGAGAGAGTGATTGGATGATGAGCATGACTTGTTTTGAAAGAGATGTCGAAGGGGTCTAAGAGATTTGACAAGCCATTTCTCTGAGCAAGCAAGGGCAGCTCAGAGTTGGGGCAACTAGCTTGCCAAGCAGAGGGTGAAACCCGTGCTCTACCAGATCGTTGGTCTAAGCAGACCAAGATACTTCACATTTGAAGTGTCAAAAGCTAAAATACCGGGTAAGCAACCCTGAAGCCTATCAGGAGATGACTAAGTAGGTGTAGAGAAACAGCATGTGACTGTAAGGCGAGTCGAAGTACTCGGATGAGTGGATTGCAGGCATGCAGTTCTACGATATAACCCTATCTCTGGGTAACGTCCGACGGAAAAGCCTCATTCTAAAGCCAGAGAAGCTTCTCAAGTCGACGCACATCTACACAAGCTTTACGATAAAATGATCGACGCACTTAATGAGGCCATTACTTTTCAGGGTGGAAGATACATGTAATTGACACGATGAACTGTGTTCTGTAACAGGTGCTAGTTTGTCTGCACTCGACGGTGATTGCAAAAGGCTTGTTGAAGAGTTTGGGATCAAGGTGTCTGACGATAAAAATGTTGTCGCTATCAAATCTAGGCATACTGCCAGAAACGCTGAGTTGCAACATTCTACAATATATTTGGTCACATAAATCTCGTGCTTGGGCAGCTCAGCCGAGCTCTCTCATCCTACTATATCTAGCATCAAGACTGTTGAAACTGCGCCATAGAACGTATTCAAGAATAAGCCCTGCATAATTCCTATGGAACGATGAGTCTCTGGATCTTGCTTGACAATAATAACGATAATGACACTTTGAAAATATAGAATACTCGATTCTCGTGGGGCTACGCACTGAATTAGGGCTTTTTCAGAGCTTGGAGCTCAACTCGTGCTAGATAGGACACTCGGTAAACGCAATTCTGGGTTAACAGCCTCAAATGCCATGATACGTATCAAAGGGACTAAAGATCGAAGAGTGTCGAATGTACGTACTTGGGAGATACAGGAGGCGTTGAAGACCAGCAGATTTGGTCAGTTTTGACCAGAGTTGCCAGGGATCTGTGGATGAGTACCTTGGTCAAGTCTGCTTTCAGGATGCGGATAGCCCCTTCATCATCGAACACTAGCTGGTGTTCCGAGATGGGATGAGAGTCCTGGTCATTGTGAGCAGGGATTATTCTTGTCGGAGCTGACCCTAGTTTTGTTTTCGCTTTCTAGATGTGACGCTTTGTTTACTTGACAATCCCTAGCCTAGGCCAAGGCATTGGAGCAACATCATGCTTCTCACTTTATCCTGTCAAGCTTCGGATGTCCCCCAAAAACGAAGAGTAGAGTATCAAGCACTAGCGATTTGCTTGTTTGAGCATGCAGCAGACGCATCTCATCTCATGCCATGAGAAGTATGCCCTTTCCAGGGTTTAAAGGTGTGATACGTCGTATGTCTGAAAAATACAACATCATGCTGGAAAGGTACAAAATACGTGTAGGTTTAGCTGTCTTGGAATTAGCCAATATTAGAAAACTAAGATTTATAAATAACAATGAAATCCAAGTATGAAAGTACTCGGCTTTTGCTTGCAGATCGCGACGGACTATGTGTGTGGAAAGCTTCTGTCTTCATGTCTCGTCTTGTGAACAGCCCTACAGGGCCAAGATAGGGCATGCTAGGCTAGAACCCTGAAAACGTAGCCTTGCAGGCCCTAGAGGTTTCTCCTCAAAGAGTAGATACGGAGTATCCTGTCGTGTCTGTTTTGAGCTCCCTAGGAATCTCACAATAGCCTCTGGGGCTGGTAATGGACAAGACTACGGCGATCTCGGATCCTCCGTTGATCATGGGAAAAGGTGTGTACTACAGTATTTTCCGCGTCCGAGCAACAGCGTTGGTGACATAGAAGAGAAACTGTTGGGCAGTCTTCTGTTTTGTCGCATTATCAATATCTCCTAATCTCTTCGAGAATTTTCAAGTCATTCCCAAACATGAGTTCTGCCACGAGCTGTGAACGTCTTCTGCGTTTTGGTCTATGTTGATATGTATCGCGATCTACTCTCTAATCTCACATAAAGACAGTAGTGACTCCACGGCAGACAGACGAGCTATGCATAGTTGTTTGTGAATGTTGACGCTAGTAGAGCGACTCATATGGGACTGAGACTAGTATGAGGTATATCTGTGTGTAGGGCTGGTCTTAGGGGTTTTGCCGATCCAACTTTGGTCAGCAATACTTGCCTTGCCATTTGTAAGAGTGCAGCTTGCATCCAGAAATCTAGGGCTAAAAAGAGATAGCTCTTGGGTCACATGCTACATCTGGTTCTATTGAATGCGCCCGGCTGCTGTTCTCCCGGGGAGTTCTGGTAGCAGAAACGGGCTGCTCCTAAGCGGGTTTCTGGATAAATGCATGGCGATAGATTGGGTGAAGTGACAATGTAACCTTACTCGCAAAATTGAACTAGGCTTTCATTAGTCTTTTGCTCCAAATAGGGGGAACCGCGGCCCGGAATATGACACTAGGTAGAGTCACGCTCTCCTGACACGGCATCTGCGGGGGTCTCGTATGATAGGATACTATATAGCTGACGGCCAACATTGTATCTACTATGGAGTCCTGTGGCTTGGCGAGTCTTGTCTGAAGAGTAGGTGAAATTGGGCGCGGAAGAATGTCGTCCCGGGTCCTTCAGTGCCGCAGTCTAGAACTATTCTCAGGCAACTCACAAAAACAAATGTCAAAGGTCGACAGAAAATCAGCAGCGGTAGGCATAGGGAAAGTCGTGATAACTGTACAGAGCAGAAAATAGTGGCTTGTACCAGTATCCATCCACTTGATATTAGAAGCTCCCGCGCTCGAGATAGAGGCTCGGTACCGCTTCACAAACGAACATCATCACTAGATTCGCAGTCCTCATCTCCTTGGGCCCAAGCGTGCTATGAGCATATTGGTGCTGGACTGCGTCATGTCCCCAACATCCAATACAACGATCCTATCCGTCGGGCGTTGATAGCCAGCAACCAATACCGTGTATATGCATGGCCTTCACGTGACTAGTAGACTGGGCGGGTAGCAAGTCTTGGGCATCATTGTTGTCAATGGTAATTTGTATTTCCTCCGTTTCTTCTTTGTCTTCTGCTCTATATCGTGATCCTCCTTTGCTACTTTCTTAATTGTCGCGAGCAGCGACCGAGGCTTAAAACATAGCCCTGGAACATCTTGCTTATAACTTTGTCTACTCGTTTGTGCTTTCGCCTCATCTACTTCCGTCAACATATATTCTCCCAGTCTTGCTTGGCTAGGAAAACTAGAACCACCTCTACTATGTCGCCCCCGCGGCCATTCGTGGTTCTCTCCCTCGGTATGCTGATTGTATTTTTGCAGGATAAAGCTCAGGCTAACCTCTATAGATGGCGGCGGGATCCGCGGACTGTCCAGTCTGCTGATTCTCGAAAAAATCATGGAGGGCATCAAAGAGTCTGAAAAGTTGTCGGCGTCACCAAAGCCGTGTGAAAGGTTTGACCTCATTGGTGGCACCAGCACAGGAGGGTATGCATCTCACTGTACACAGAATGACGGACCCTTGGCTCACTGATTTCCTCGACAGAATCATTGCAATCATGCTTGGCCGACTGGGAATGACTGTCGATCAATGCATCCGCACATATAAAAGACTTGCGGAAACAGCATTCACTCAAAAGCACGAAGTCGCGTTCCCAGAATCATCCTCGTATGCCTTTTCAGCCGGGACCTTGGAGAATGCCATCAAGCAGGCAATACGTGAAAACTGCATTTTGCCAACATGTGCAAGGCGACGGGACATGGGGCTATCCACAGCTGACGATTGTGAGCACGAAGATCTGCAGTTTTATGATGAATCATGTACCAAGACGTAAGTTCCGGGCACCTACACTAGAAGACTCAATCAGCATCTAACATTCCACCTTTATCCTTAGTGTTGCGTTAGCCATAACTAAGGAAAACATTGAAACCTTGCCAACACTGTTCAAGACGTATGTCAAAACAGCTGGTCTGTCCAAGTGTAAGATCTGGGAGGTAGCTAGAGCCACGTCTGCATCTAGCACCTTGTTCAAGCCCATGAAGCTCGGCAGAGACAAAATCGAGTTTATTGACGCAAGCTTTGGTCACAATAATCCATGTGAGAGTCTTATAGCAGAGGCCGAAAAGCTCTGCCGAGGCCAGCAGATGCTGATTCTCAGTATCGGTACAGGTCTTGGTGATGTCATCGAAATGGGCAAAACGCGAAATTCCGTGATCAAGGCACTGAAGGAGATGTCGACAACCTCTAAAGCTGCTGCGTTGCGCCTGATGGAAAAGTACGGCGGCACTGGGAGATATTATCGGTTCAATGTTGAGAATGGCCTGAGGGAGGTCTCTGCATCAGATTGGGAGCAAGCCAGCAGAATATCGTCACACACCACCAACTACGTCCGAGAACACGAAGCGGCTATTAATAGTTTTGTTTCGGCTATGAGCAATATCCGTCAAATCCCGGCGCAACCAACAAAGCTAGGGAATAGCCCGCACGCCACGAGAAAGCCCGGAGAACATGAAGGTGAGTGAGCAAACCAACCGTCCTAGTCTATTCTCCCCACTGACAATACTTACATGTGTAGACTATAAATCTGTTCACTACATTCCTTTTGATGAAAACTTTGATTTCGTTGGGTGTGAAGAAGTTCTGTCTACGTTGAAGAAAAGACTCTTCACGCCAAATTGCTTCCAGAAGTTTGCACTTGTAGGTCTTGGTGGCATGGGCAAGACCCAGATAGCACTGACTCTAGGATATTGGGTGAAGAGAACCAGGCCTGAATATTCTATTTTGTGGATAACAGGTGCCAGCATGCCTGCATTCGAGAGTGCTTGTAAGAAGCTGGTTGAAGACTTGGCGATCCAGGAGCGTGTCAAGGCGCTCGGGATCAAGGTTTCCAACGACAAAGACCCAAGGGAACTGGTGAAGCTATACTTAGAATCGAACAAACTCGGGAACTGGTTTCTGATCCTTGACAATGTTGACGATACTAAGATCTTTAAGGGCTCGGCGGGAGATGGAATCTGCCATTTTCTTCCACAGAGTGCCATGGGACTGATTCTCTTCACTACGCGATCCACTGAGGTGGCATGGTTAGCCGTGAACGACTGTTCCAGGTTTTTTGAACTGCATGGAATGTCGCTTGATGATTCGAGAACTATTTTGAAGAAAAGTGTGCGAGACTTGCCGGGAGCCGATGACCAAGACTCGATAGATGCTATCGCCAAGGAGCTCTGCTATCTGCCTTTAGCAATGGCCCAGGCTGCAGATTATATCTGTCGCAAATGCATCTCGCCTGGTGAATACCTCGACCTTTTGACGTCTACGAGGGCAGATAAAGTTCGATTGCTAAGAAAGAAGCACTTCGATAAAGCTCACGACGAACCTTCACAGAGCGCTATGATCACTACTTGGATTATTACATTTGACCACATCAAGAAAACATGCGCGTTGGCAGCAGCCTTGCTTGAGTTCATCTCGCAGATCGAAGCAAAGGCAATTCCCCGATCACTCTTTCCAAAGTCCAAGACGAAGGAAGAAATGACTGATGCCATCGGCATGCTGGAGGCATATGGCTTCCTTCGCAGGCAGAAGGACCGCGACGTTTTCGATATGCACAACTTGGTGCATCTAACAGCAGCTCTGTGGTTCGAAAGCCAGGGGAATTGCGAGAAACGAAAATCAGATGTGTTGAAGCATATCATTTCAGTGTTCCCGACGTACAAGTGGGAGAACAGACATCTTTGCCGAGGATACTTGCCTCACGCACGTCGGGTTTTTGAAAAGGCAAAGGACACCTCCTTACCAGCCTGTGAGTTGGCATTCTCGATGGGTCAGTTTTTGCGAAGGGATGGTAGATATCAAGAGTCCATCAAGCTGTTGGAGCACATAATGACCACGAGACGAGCGGTTTCATCTGGTAATGATTCTTTCAATCTATCATGTCAGCATGAACTTGCGGGAGCATACACTGATGACAGCCAGGTCGTGAAGGCCATCGAGATGCTTCAGTATGTAGTCGCGACAGAGGAGGAAAATCTATCAGATGATCATCCTGATCTACTAAGTTCGAGACATGAGCTTGCAAGAGCATATCTTCGCAACAGACAAGTCCAGGAGGCCCTCTCACTGCTTGAAGATGTGGTCGCAAGAAAAGAAAAGACCCTAGCAGTCGACCATCACGAACGTTTGGTATCTGAGCATCTACTTGCAGGAGCATATATTGAGGACAACCAAGTCGAGAAGGCAATCTCGCTGCTCAAGCATGTGGTCGCAACAAGACGTAAGACTCTAGCGGATGATCATCCTGATCTCCTGAGTTCGAGACATGAGCTTGGAAGAGCATATCTTCGCGACAGCCAAGTCCAGGAGGCCATCACACTGCTTGAGCATGTAGTCGCAACAAGAGAGATGGGTCTCGCAACTGATGATCCTAATCTTCTGGTATCTCAGCATCAGCTTGCAAGGGCATATCTTGACGACAATCAGATCAAGAAGGGCGTTTTATTGTATGAGCATGTAGTCGCAACGGAGGAGAAGGCTCTAGCAGCTGATGATCCAAATCGCCTGGTATCTCGGCATGAGCTTGCGAGAGCATATCTTCGCGACAGCCAAATTGAGAAGGCCATCTTAATGTTCGAGAATGTAGTCGCGACAGCAGAGAAGACTCTAGATGTTAATGATCCTAGTCTTGTAACTTTTCATCATCACCTTGCAAGGGCATATCTCGACGATAACCAGGTCAAGAAAGCCATATCAATGTTCAAGCACGTAGTTGCGAGAAAAAAGGAGACTCTGGGAAGTGATCATCCTAGTCTTCTGGCTTCTCAACATTACCTTGCAAGAGCGTATCTTGACAACAACAACGTTAACGAGGCTATCTCAATGCTCAAGTATGTAGTCGAAACAAGAGAGAAGACTCTGGAAGTTGATGATCCGGATCGCCTGGTATCTCAACATGAACTTGCAAAAGCATATCTTGCCGACCACCAAGTTGGGAAGGCCATCACAATGTTCAAGCATATAGTCGCAACAGAAGAAAAGGCTCTAGAGATAGATAACCCCAGTCTTCTTACTTCCCAGCATTGCCTTGCAGGGGCATATCTTGACGACAACCAAGTTGAGAAGGCCATCTCATTGTTTGAACATGTGGTCAGGGCAAGAGAGAATGCTCTAACAGTTGGTGACCCATATCTTCTGCTATCTCAACATGAGCTCTCAAGAGCATACCTTTACGGCAACCAAGACGAGAAGGGAATCTCATTGCTTCAACATGTAGTCGCAACAAGAGAGAAGACGCTGGCGGTTGATCATCCGGATCGCCTGGTATCTCAGCATTGCCTTGCAGCGGCATATCTTGACGACGACCAAGTCGAGAAGGCCACCGCATTGCTCGAGCATGTAGTCACGACAAGAGATAAGACCCTATCGGATGATCACCCTGACCTCTTGAGTTCTCAGCATGAGCTTGCAGAGGCACATCTTGACCAAAACCAACTCGAGAAGGCCATCTCACTGCTTGAACGAGTAGTATTGACAAAAGAGAAGACTCTAGACATTGATGATCCTAGTCGTCTGACTTCCCAGTACTATCTCGCAAGAGCATATCTTGACGACCACCGTGTCAAGAAGGCCATCGTAATGTTCAAGTACGTAGTGGCGACAAGAGAGAAGACTCTGGAAGTTGATGACCCGGATCGCCTGGCATCTCAGCATGAGCTTGCAAGGGCATATCTTCACGACAACCAAGTTGAGAAGGCCATCTCAATATTCAAGCATGTAGTCGCAACAAGAGAGAAGACTCTAGCAGTTGATGATCCGGATCGCCTGGTATCTCAGCATGAGCTTGCAAGAGCATATCTTGCCGACAACCAAGTCGAGAAGGCCATCTCATTGTTCAAGCGAGTGGTCGTGGCAAGACAGAAGTCTCTGGCAATTGATCATCCTGATCTCCTAAGCTCTCAACATGAGCTTGCAAGGGCATTCTTTTGCGACGGTCGTATCAAGACGGCCATCTCACTGCTTGAGCATGTGGTCGTGAAAAAGGAGAAGTCTCTAGCCGAAGATAACCCCAATCGCCTGGTATCTCAGCATCTACTTGCGGGAGCATATCTTGAGAACAACCAAGTTGAGATGGGCATCTCATTGTTAGAGCATGTAGTTGCAACAGAGGAGTTTCTAGCAGTTGATGATCCCCATCGCCTAGTATCTCAGCATGAGCTTGCGAGGGCATATCTTGACAACAACCAAGTCGAGAAAGCCATCTCATGGTTCGAGCATGTAGTGGCGATAGAGGAGAAAGCTATAGGAGTTGATCATCTTGATCGCCTGGTATCGCAACATGAGCTTGCGAGAGCATACCATCGCCACGGAAAAGTCAAGGAAGCCATCTCATTGTTTAAGCGTGTGATAGCATCAAGACAGAAGGCTCTAGCGGTTGATCATCCCGATCTCCTGACTTCCCAACATGAGCTTGCAAGAGCATATCTTGACGGCAACCAAGTCAGCAAGGCAATTTCATTGCTTGAGAATGTGGTCAAGACAAGAAAAAAGACACTGGCGGTCAGTCACCCCAGTCGTCTCTCTTCTCAACATGAGCTTGCAAGAGCATATCTTCGCGACAGCCAAGTCGAGAAGGCCACCTCATTGCTTGAGAATGTGGTTACGACAAAAGAGAAGACTCTAGAGGCTGGCCATCCGCACGTTATATCATCGCAAGAGTTACTTGCTAAGGCGTACCTCACTCGTGCTTAGAAGGTAATATTGTATCATCAGCTCCCAGTTAGATAAAAACACAAAGCTCTTGTAGTTCAGCATCATTCGCTACTTTGATTAGATTGCAATCTCATGTCGCAAGCAGCGGCTTCAACAGTTTCCCAGCTACTATACAGGAGCGTTTCCACAAGGGAATGACTCAAATATTCTTCTAACTCGGAGATGCCCTTCGCAAAGAAGTGAACCAGTAGGAAGGCTTCTTCAGCATGTACGCCTCAATGTAGACTGCTGCAGTCCTATTATTCCCTCGACAGCATGTCTACATCTTTTTGAATTCTGTATTTCTACTGTATGGATTGGCCAGTCAATAGAGAAACGCCTAGTTATAGGCTCATTACTTGCTCACACATTAGCTGTCCTTCGTAAAGCTCACAAGTGCGCATGTCTATACCGTTATCATTGTTGACTTAGGATTCATGGCCAAAGACGTACACCTTTTACCCTCTACCGCAATGGTGCTATCTTTGCAATACTAGTCAGCGTTTGGTACCATCATATTGTAAATGTTGCGCTTATACCTGGGTCATTTCATTTCGGTGACGTATCTTGCCGCCAAGTCTCATTAGTTTATCTCAGTCACAAGTCAAGTATTTTATCGAAGGCCGTTTCCAACATGCAAGATACATGCACTTTTTGGAAACATTCATAGCTTCTCCCCTAAAGCCAAGAAGTGTTTTATCAGCTTTTGCCGTAAGCAAAGGATATTATGCCTCAGTCACCCAGCGCCTCACTAAGTGGCCAACAGATAACGCAACTATGTTTTCCTACAGACTTTCCAGTCCACCACATACTTCCATGCAAAGCCTTCCAGCATAGTACTGGTCTATATACAGTACGTTCCAATACCGAAGGCTGGGTAGTCGCGCTGTTTATCGCTGTTGCAGGCCAGTATCACCTTGCCAGCTGGTACCGAGAGGGCAGTCTCTTAGGGGTCGGGCTATGACCACGACTCATAGTGACCGGCCGACAATGACACAGGCCTTAAGTTGCAATCCAGCCACTTCAATCACCATTCAAGAGCCCAATCAAACGGTCACTATCGTCTTCTTATCCTCAATATGCATGAAAGCCACCACTCGGCTGACGTTGGTGAATATTCTGAAGAGAACCCCATCATTGCGCTGTGCATGTCAGTTCATTTTTCTCGCCTCTTTCGACTCTTGATTTCGGGCGCTTGAGGTCACTCAAGAAAGTTTATAGTCGAGAATCAGTGTCTGATCAGCTGCTCGACAGCCCACATTTTCAAGACTGATTTCCTTCCCGCGTTTTATGCCGCCCGTCAAGCTACGACGATGGAAAGTAGTACCAGGGGAGTATCTACAGTAGCTGGACTTGTTCTATTTCATGTATAAGCTATCTAGCAGTGGTGCTCAGGGAAGGCCGAGGCCAGCGAGGGCAAGGCGGCGTGGAACGTGTGGTAAGGCTGGTCACTACGCAAGAACATGTCAGGCTGTTGTTGAAATATCTGGGAAAGAGAATAGTGGTCCGCTCCAATTGATTAATTACTGTATTGTATTTTCATGCCATGGTATTAAGATATATCTAGGAGATCTTTAAAATAGCAGAAAAAGTACATGACCCGGTTTATACCATCCGGTCATGTCTGGCTTCCTGGCCAGGGACTAAGCCCTACCAGTCTAGTTTCCAGTGCAGATGGACATATCCACAAAGCGTGGCATTCCATCAGAGCCATCGCAGACGCAGTTGCTTTCCCAGATGCGGCAGTTGCTCAAGTCTCTGGCAACAATGTGACTGTCGGCGTTGGCTGTATCAACAGCGGGCATAGCAATAGCAGTGCTAGCAAGGGCAAGCAGGAAGGTGATAGTCCAGGACTGCATCTTGTAAGTTCGTGTGTGGATGAACGGGAAGCTCGGAAAGAAGAACAACGTAGAAATGAAGTTTCAAAAGACTGAAGGTCAAGGTAGGATGGTAAAGGTAGAGAACTGGTGTAGACGTGGGGAGTGGGGAGAGCAGTAATAGGATAGTCGGTCNAGTCTATAACATAGGGTAGTTTATCTGTAGAAGCTGGTGCTGGCTTTCAAAGACATAGGCACAGAGAGGGAGGCAAAAAGTCCTACTTAAATAAGAAGGTCTTCATAGCTTGTACATTGGTAGGCATGAGAAAGTCGACGACAACAATTCTTATAGATAGGAAACGACTGGACTATAAAGGGTTTCTTGAGACGACAAAAAGTAACGATGATTATATCTAACAGTCCATCTCCATGTGGGTTTAATAGCAGGTTGGTATTAAAATATATCTAGGAGATCTTTAAAATAGCAGAAGAAGTACATGACCTGGTTTATACCATCCGGTCATGTCTGGCTTCCTGGCCAGGGACTAAGCCCTACCAGTCTAGTTTCCAGTGCAGATGGACATATCCACAAAGCGTGGCATTCCATCAGGGCCATCGCAGACACAGTTGCCTTCCCAGATGCGGCAGTTGCTCAAGTCTCTGGCAACAATGTGACTATCGGCGTTGGCTGTATCAACAGCGGGCATAGCAATAGCAGTGCTAGCAAGGGCAAGCAGGAAGGTGATAGTCCAGGACTGCATCTTGTAAGTTTGTGTGTGGATGGACGGGAAGCTCGTAAAGAAGAACAACGTAGAAATGAAGTTTCAAAAGAATGAAGGTCAAGGTAGGATGGTAAAGGTAGAGAACTGGAGTAGACGTGGTGAGTGTGGAGAGTAGTAATAGGATAGTCGGTCATAGAGGGGGAAGAGGTCTTATATACATGTCCAGAACGACTCTCGGGCAAAAGCCCAAATGCCTTCTGACTTTGCAGGGCCGGTTCTAAAATAAGATAAGTAAGCTAATACTTTGACTATAGATTATAGAGCGGTNATGGTAAAGATAGAGAACTGGTGTAGACGTGGTGAGTGTGGAGAGTAGTAATAGGATAGTCGGTCATAGAGGGGGAAGAGGTCTTATATACATGTCCAGAACGACTCTCGGGCAAAAGCCAAATGTTTTCCGACTTCGCATGGCCGGTTCTAAAATAAGATATGTAAGCTAATACTTTGACTATAGATTATATAGCGGTCTGTGTAAAAAGCTCTCACGGGCTGTCCGTTATTAGTTGGTTAGCTGTAATCAATGTTCTTAAGAGTAATGGGTAAGCTTTCCTCAAACCTCACTTTTGGGCGGCCTATGCTTAGGAATGCTAGATCCCATCTGAGCACAGGCCCAGCATTATTTGATATTAGGAACCCTTTTTAAGTTTCTCGCTTCCCTGACACCTCTATACTTCGACGTAAGATGGTGTCTAATGGTCAGGTAGATTGTAAAATGTCGCCAAACCATCCTAGTGCTGTAGCCAAGGCCATCCCATCATGTGCTACATACAGTTGACTCGGGACATATCTTCAAGTACATCTAAACGGAGTACAGCTTCCATATCTGAAGGTTATGTATACAAGACTTTATCATAGGCCAATTAAGGTGATCATGATGGAGGATATAGCTGCTGAGAGTTTTAGATATCGAAATAGCACAAGCCTTGGCTTTGGGGGAAGGCTGCGGCGTGGTATTGTATTCCGATGATCAAGGTTGTTGTATGTCAAGACTTTTACATCGATTAACTATAGAATTTACGTATTGACCTCTATAGCAAGCTCTTGCAAGATAAAAGTTGCTTCATTCTAAGTCTCAGATATAGCACAGAGCCTTCTGATCATGGCCTTGTCTAGCCATTGGCCCATGCGCTATATATGGCTCGCTCCTGGCCTCGGCGAATCCAATAGGCCGTTTTCCAAATATGCGATGCTTGCTTTCCGACATTACGCTTCACATGCTCGCCTAGACTTTGTATGGTGGGTGTATTCTATGTACTATTCTGTATATCTTATACAAGGGTATAACATTTGGTAGATGACTAGTTTCCTGCTCCTACCCTGCATCGTGGTGGCTAATAAGCCCACTCGGGCTTATACCGATCGTGGTAGCTATTAAATAGTAGGCCGAGCATTACTTCCCACACTGTTGCCTGGTTATCCAACATGGACTGCCGGAATTAAAAGCGCGATCACTGATAAGTAAACAACTGTTCTTCAAACGTGCATATGATTAAAGGTTATACATTCCAGTAGATAAACAAGCATCTTAGTAGTGACTTAAGCCAATGTAGAAGTTTAGACTGGTAATCCATGGTAACTCACTTTGCCATACCTTTTGTTAGTGTTGGGGTGAAGTGGTGCACCACTAGAATCGACTCCAGGGGTATATAAATCCCCATTTCACCTTCAATTGAATGACAAAAATGGCATAGCGTACATGGCTTTGACCTAGAAAATGGTGAAGTTGTTTGTTATAAAAGGCCCATACATGGAACAGAGAATACATTCTATTCCATCATCTACCGGATTACAATGCTAGTGGACTGGCAATGTCTCAAGTTCCCGATTATAGTTGTGTTGTTCAATATTCCGTTTATTATTGATCAAATCATGACCCGTAAGAGTCGGAGTGTCGGCGTGAATAAACTAAGCAACTCCATATAGGGGGTTTCACCAATCACAGGTGCCATTTCGTCTGGATTTACACTTTTTGTCCGGTTCCGATTTTGCTGATTCCTGTGCTTTGATCATCCCTTTGCCACACATATACACGAAATGAAATCTATGGCATCGAACAAAAGGTACAGGACAGGGTAGTGTAGGCAATGGAGCTTTCTGTTTTTCCACAGTGTTGTTTCGACAATCTAGTGTGGAGAACAAGGCAACAGTCCAGGAAGTAGTACTTGGGCTACAAGATGATAAGTGCTGCCACTAGTATAAGTCTAGGTAGACGAACCAGCCATGATAATGCATTTTGAAAAAAAGGGGACACGTAAATGTACTTCAAGGTACTACCACCTTGGTACGGGATGATCGATAGGATAGGCCTAGAATGGTAACTGTGGGTCAGAATGAAAGATATAATTTTGGAATACGAGCACGCACGTTACTCAACGGTGCTCTCTTGTATTCTCTGCGTCTACGAACGAGCCATATAGAACACAATCAGCAATGTATAGACAATTCCATTTGCAGAATGCTCTATGCATCACCATACGAAAATATGGCTGTTATGAGGTCTGAAGATGAGGCAATAAGGTTGATTCAATAGCTCTCCATGCAGGTCCAAACACAGATTGTATGGTTATGTATTGTCAAGTTCTTCAAATACAAGAACGTTCATTATCGAGATACACCACTATCCCCCTGTTTTCCGCTGAAGTCAAGGTTTTTAGAGGGCTAGCGTCAACGACCCTCAGGAGATATCCTTCATGCCAGTTATACAAGTTAAAACGCTATTAGACATATATATCCATTGTAAGATGGAGAGACAGGAAACGTCAGAAACTTGAGAAAGTGTCTTTATATGAATAATGTTGGCATTCTGCTCAAATGGTACATGGCTGTTCTGAATATAGGTGGTCCCCAAGTGAGGCTTGAGCAAGACACGGCATGCATACTTGTATTGATCCATAATGCATCAACTTCACGAACATTGTTAATAGCTAAGTAACTAGTATCAGACCATCTGTGAAAACCATCTACACGGACCACTAGATGCCCTATAGGTAAATGGTCGGTTATCTCTTGTATTGTAGAGACGGTGATAAAAGTTTACAAACACTATGTACCTTGCCCTAGAGTCCTTCCAGACATGTATATAAGACCTCTTCCCCCTCTATGACCGACTATCCTTTCACTACTCTCCACACTCACCACGTCTACACCAGCTCTCTTCCTACCTTGACCTTCAGTCTTTTGAAACTTCATTTCTACTTTGTTCTTCTTTCCGAGCTTCCCGTCCACCCACACACAAACTTACAAGATGCAGTCCTGGACTATCACCTTCCTGCTTGCCCTTGCTAGCACTGCTATTGCTATGCCCGCTGTTGATACAGCCAACGCCGATAGTCACATTGTTGCCAGAGACTTGAGCAACTGCCGCATCTGGGAAGGCAACTGTGTCTGCGATGGCCCTGATGGAATGCCACGCTTTGTGGATATGTCCATCTGCACTGGAAACTAGACTGGTAGGGCTTAGTCCCT
Organism: Ceratocystis harringtonii; assembly: GCA_002018265.1. Taxonomy (NCBI): domain Eukaryota; kingdom Fungi; phylum Ascomycota; class Sordariomycetes; order Microascales; family Ceratocystidaceae; genus Ceratocystis; species Ceratocystis harringtonii. The sequence goes on along the minus strand of MKGM01000042.1, from coordinate 8,846 downwards.
GGCCAGGAAGCCAGACATGACCAGATGGTATAAACCAGGTCAACTACTTCTTCTTCCGCCATTTTGAACATCTCCTAAATTCTATTCAATACAAAGATACTATCACACTTAAATGTAGATGGCTCGTGAAACTTAGTGAAAATTGTCTTCGTCCTCTTCAAGGCCCTTTCACAGTTTAGTCCTTTACAGTTTATAAGAATACCCCTCATTTCTTTCCTCATGCGTACCAATATACAAGCTACTAAAGTACTGTTATTTATGTCGAGCCTTTCGCCTGCTCATGTCGCCTTCGTATACGTCGAAAGTTTAATACTAGGTTCTGTGGATAAACACGCTTATATCATGGATATATGGGTGGTATATCTATTCCTACAGGTAGGCTGAGGGTCTTGCTCATACCAAAGACTAACTGTGTGGATAGGATCACTTTACAGCCCAAGACTTTAGCCTACATGGAGTATTCGGTGTCTATCGGCCCTTGGCCTGCAACTATGTACCGGAGACAAATGTCCCTCTTTTATGTTATTGGTGTTCCTTCGTAATCCATGAGTTCTCGAGACGCTTGATATCATGCATTCTCTTGCCTCCGTCCCCGGCTTACTAAAGCTCAACTCGTGTTCTTCTTCCCTATATAACTTATCTCTCTCTAGCCATATATGGATGGGAACAAGTGGGAATTAGCCTGTAAACATAGCTCAAGGCCAAGGGGAAAGTCAGTGCGCTATTATAAACTACCCCTGTCCTATTTCACTTGTGCACAGCGTAGCCACCCCCCCCCCCTACTTCCCCACCATGTCCTGCCTCCCTCCTCCTTTGAATTACAGTTGGCAACCGTTGTAGAATTCGGTTGTATTCCTGTCCCTTCAGTTTCAGTTCTCCTTCCTGAGTACTTCAACTATGAGATATATATGCTTGGGCTTACGGACACATGTTCATTTCCGACACGTCTGCTCACTTGTGTTGTGACACCAACCACGAGTGTGGATTTCATTTGCCTACATTGGATTGAACCTTCTTACTCTCTGTTCTCACCAGGGCTGTAAGTGTGAACCTTTCCACAATATCTATTCCAGCTAGCCCATCTATGAAAGTATTCGAGCCTGGCTTCACATTTATTACTCCATCTTTATTCCGGATGACTATGTATTAACATTCATTCTTGGTGTCCTGATTGGACCTCTAATCGACTAGCTTGAGTTGTTCCCAGCTCAGGTCTTGTCCTTTTCAATGCTTCTGAAGTCTCCATTCAGTCTTAGTCTGCCCTGCCTGGGCTCTTGAGTCTGGCCCGATCACGCTATTTAGGCCCGCACTAACCAGGCCTTTCGGTCTGGACTTACCAATGTCTATCGCACAGAGTATTCCATATCACACTATCCAGCACAACTTCACTCGATCTTTCCTTATTACTAGCGGGTTAGTTTCTATATCCCAGATTATGCTAGGGCTGAACTTATGAGCGTAGGTTACACGATGCCTACCGTATCAGACACACAACGCTACCATAAAAACTTCTCACCCGTTTGGGCAACTTGTATAGTTTCCTCCCCTTTCCACCTTAACGCTGAATCTTTGATTTTCTCTGGGTCTGTTTGCATGATGACCTCCAATCCAGGCGTTGACGCCATTCATCGTGGCTATAGGCCACATTGTTAGGATTTGGAAAACCTGACTAAAGCCCGAAGCTCTCAGTGGCCCAGAAAAGGGCATCAGAGACATGGGTTGAAAGGGCGGCAGCGACCAAGCAAGCCTTAAGGACCAGGGCGGTGGTCATCCCTGCGACACAGGGAAAGATGAAATCGTCGCCCAGAGAGGTAAACGAGAAGAGACTTCTCGCGCACCTGTACGAAGATTCGAAGTGGAAAACAGTGAACCCAACGGCAGTGCGTCAAGCGGTGAAGAGGTTATCAAAAAGTTGACCAACACTAAAATACGCTTGGCCCTTCATGCAAAAGAGGGTATACTAGAAAAGGAATCAAAGAAGCTCATCCGGAACTTCCTAAACGCCAAGTTGGTGGAGAAGGAGACAATTTAGAGGAGTTTTGTTATCCCTAACATCCCGAAAGCCCAAAACACCATCGAAGTCGACAGGCTGGTCACTAGACCGACAAGCCTGGAGGATGTAAGGACGGATATCCAAACAGCATTTGCTGGAGACATCAAAGTGATGGATTGGCGGAGCTCGAGCAGGACCCGGGGTAGCGATCCTAAACTCGAGTAGGCTCTCAAGAACTATCGAGGTTCTAGGACTCTCGCGAGTAGTGAGACGATCTACGAACAAACCCAGCCCCCCCCTCGCTATGTCAGGTGCGGAAAAGGTCACCAAGCAAAGAACTGCAACTTAGCAGCTAAATGCAGAACATGTAGGCAAGCCCACCTCACATCCGGCAAGTCAGTCAGAAGGTGCAAGTCCGGACAAGTCGGGAGGAACGGTTTCACTTCAGAGATTATAGGTAGACCCAGTGGGAGCCACAGGGACTCAGTTCTTAAGGCAATACAAGCAAATGTACGACAAACGCCAGCGGTACAAAAACAAATTCCTCAGACCGCAAGCGCGGAACAGGTAAATATAGTGCTGATCCAAGAACCACCAGTTAACAGCACTGCTGCACATTGCACAATAAGTAGTAGCTTGTACCAAAGTCGGCAGATCTCCTCGTTCAATCACTTTTAAGCCACGAAAACCGAAGTTCAAAGCTTCATCATACTTTATAATATATCTAGAAAATATGACACTCATATATATCGCAAGAGTATTTAGACAAATACTCATCAAAATCTTGGCATTAGGAGTTATAATTATCAAATAAGCTACTACGAGCCAACAGTCCTACATGTCCGTCTGAAGGAAAGAAGCAATACTGCTCACCGAAAAGATAAAAAGCTTCCTTCCAAGAATTCTTATTCACATTTATAGCATATCTCGATAGCTGGCTGTCACTTGATGGAGTTAGAGGCCCAGCGCTTGCTGATGGTTGACGCATGGCTTAACGTAACAAGATAGTGGCATGCTTATGCCGACCCAGACTTATCCCATGTGCCGAAGATGAATGAATCGTGGTAGATCCGAATGGGGGAGTGCCATTGCGGTGGCACGATCAAATAAGTCAAGATTATATAAGACTACCTAGCACAATTAAAGTCATATATATGGAAAGCTGAATGCGCTTTCTTAGGTGGCCTAAAGTAGTTGATATCAATAGGGTGGAGTAGATGAGATGAATGAGGGAGCACATAAAGTTTAACCGTATTCTTGTCCTTGTACTGTTTCTCAGAGTGAACTATGTGATGACTTTCATAGCTGTTGAAGGCCAGAAGGCGATACTGACCACTGGTTGAAGCCTTTGTATACTGGTCAAAAAACCTGCGCCTCTCAAGGCCTTTCTTTTTCTCAGTCCAGCCATTGCGAGTTGTCATAGTGGCGGGAGGCTGTTTTCTTAAAGCCAGCTGACAAGGTTATATTGGCCCAAAGCCATGGGAAACAGTATGACCGCCTGGTCTTCAGCATTAATCAACTGAACGGCGGTAATCTATGCCCAGTTTCCACAATGTACTGACTCTGTTTTTCCATGTTTTTCCATTCCTGTGGTAGTCATTGTACCCACAATCACCCAGTCTAATCCAAGGTGTCGATATCTACCAAGGTGATGCCATCCTTGATGATTGCGATCTCAATGCCCCTAAGCCAATTGTCAATAACTGTTATATCTTCACAATCGGGAGTTTAATAGCTTTATCTACATTCAAATCACGTCTTAAGGCCTGGCTATTGCTTGAAGATTTAGGAAGCCCAGCATTTATCGAACGGCTATGTGTCGCAGTTGATATGCAGTTAATTGGCCGTTTGTTCAACACCACGAAGTCATGGAGGAAGTCGTGGCGAATTCAGGTTCAGAATGAACTCGACAATGATATCTTCTTCGAGATCAGAGAGCCTCTGTTATTTAGGGATCCAGTCATGTCGAGATTGAATACCATAGTGCTAGCGATATAACATATAACAGCCCGCTTTACATGTCCTTACGACCTATGAGAGAACCAGTTTTAGGTCATTTTGAAGGGCAATAAGGGCAAGAGGTATATTACTTTGATCATGGCTTTGGGGTATATTCAGTAGCTGAGAGAGATGATTCATACAGTGGAATAAAGTAAAGTTGCATAATTTTTGCTGCGCATACTCGTTTGGTGCACATGCTTATCATTTACATCGACCCTATGTTCTGTTATTATTTGTCATCCCATGATTATACCTTCTCGTATAACGTTGCATAGAAACTCACCCAAGTCTCAGCCTTGACAGATTCGATAGGTAAAATAGCAGGGGTGCAATCAGCTTACATGCCTACATGGCAGCTAGCGGAATTTCTAGAAAACACCATTGCATTGAAACAATGGAAAGAAACAGACTCACTACCAGCGGGGACAAGATGAAGGAGACGGGGGGCACCTGCAAAGGGTAGTGCAGAGGGGCACCATTTTAACAGGCTATTATAGAACTATCTTCACTTCTTTTTGGACACTTTAGATGGGATTTCTTTCCGTTTTTCTTGATGCGTAATATTCAACTATCTCCTCTCCGAACCTGTTCACGCGAATTATCTGTGATTAGCCCACGACACTATGTTCATAATAATTGGTCATTTGTCAAAAGTTGATAACGACTTCCGTTGTAACATATGTTTATTTTATTCAAGTTTATTGAGGGGAATGTTCCCTATCTCTCTCCAGAACTTCGTGTACCATGCGTCTATATCAAATATTCACACGATATTATGCCAAGTGGAGCTGGAATCTCCACAACAGCTTCCATGTTCTGATCATTTTAATCAAAACCATAGCACCAATTTGATGGCATTACAACAAGATCCCCTGTGTCTGGGTGTACGCAGTAGCAAACTTGTTCCCACCAACCACAGCCAGGCACTGCTTCAAGTCCATCAAGACTGCCCTCACCGCCAGGCATATTCTCAGAATTTTCAACAGGCATTGCTATAGAGCTGGCAGCAAAGCTGAGAAGTAAGGTAATAGCTAGATATTGCATATTTGATAACCGATGTAATGTGGTGGTGTATCTTTGGCTTCTGAAGGCAATAAGGGCTGAACAAAGACAATATGAAGAAGAAAATAAGGGGAATCAATGTTCAAAAACGGGTTTTAAGTTGGGGCTAGAGAGGTGGTGTGAAAAGTGATAGCCTGAGTTTGCTGTCAAGATGGAAGGAAGGAGACAGGCAAGTTTGAAATGCAGCACTACTATATATACATTTCGGTAAAGCTCTTGGATCGAATAAGTTATATCCTTTCATCTAACTGTATCTATATCTTTACCCACCTGGCTAGCTATTGATTTTATACAATGGGCCGACTCAGTTGAACAAATAACAAATATGGAATGATACACAACAGCTATTCTCAAGAAGTTATCTTGGCACATGATAATAGGCTCGATATGCTGGGGGCCGAGGGAAGTGAAAACGGGGGCCGAGGGAAGCGAAAATGGGGGCCGAGGGAAGCGGAACAGATTATGTTGCGTAAATACAGTGGCATCTTACACATGCCCCGATCCTTCAAAACTAAAATCTGCACCTCTTGTTGCTGAAACCCTATCAAAGGGCTGAGGCTCTACCAGAAATCCTTGTGAGTACAATACTCAAGTAATGAAGCTTTCGTGTAAACTGTACAATGAATAACCTTGGGGGGAAAACAGTCAATCAATGAAAGACAAGCAATGAGTTCTATTTTACAAAGCCCACAGGAAGAAACAGTGAAATGGGGCTCAATGAGTCTTTGGCACTAGTTAAAACAAAGGTTATCGTAGAATGGTCATGCGTCCTAATATATATTAACTATATCGTGACTACGTTAGGGCTATATGACACACCATAAAAGTCGCCGTTTGAGGCAGAATATCGCATAGTACACAACAAAGCATTTAAACAGTTGAAACTAACTGTTATGCATGAATAAGCTCGCACAAACACCGGTGTTCTGTACCATGACAATGATCTTATTCTCCTCCCAATAAGTCTCGAATTCAATGGAGTAGTAACTTTCATGGCCATTGAGGACTAAGATACAACAGCGAATATTTGATCACTTGGCTGTGAAGTGATCAAAATGCTTAAGCCACTCAAAACCAGTTTTGATGTTAGCCCAGACAATCGAGGTCATGACAACAACCCAATTGCCCTAGATGCTGCTCTCTCAGTACCAGGTGGTGAGGTGGTATTGGCCTGCACTGATAATAAGTAGTGGGATTGTCTGGCTATCTGGATTGGGTGCTTGAATGACTGCAATCTATTTCTATTTTCTAGACCGCACTGACTTTGGCTTTCACACCTGTCTATGCCTGTGGCAACTGTTGTGTTGTGAATTATACCTATCATGAAGCTAGTCTCATCAACATTATAGAATTCATCTAACTACATGGCATACTTGATTTTCTTTTGTGCTCCACCAGCATAAAATAGTTGTGCATAACGACTAGACCTTCAAGCAATTGATCCATTACTTCTTGCAAACTACACAGTTGGGGGAATATTCTTGTCAATCGAGGTCCAAGATGTTGCTTCGACTTGAATTTACCTCAAGTCTAGTAGAATCGCTAAGACCTAACAACACTGGGCTGACTACTAGACAGAATTAACTTTGTGCGAGGCTGACCACAAAGTTGGGGCGAGAGAAGCATTTAGGCTTCCAGGCAAGCTTGTTACTACCTTTCCTCGTCGGCATCTAGCAGCTCAGAAGAAAGCGAGGCACCAGACCTCAAAGGTACCCCCCTGAGGGTTGTACGATAGATATTTCACCGAGGCCTGTTGTAGTTGTTGTATTTTTTTACGTCTACCTACTATTATTTTGCAGTAATACGACGGCGTTGGCCGAGGCCGGTAATCCGAAATGCATTAACGTACTACACAAGTGGGTCGGTCACCCAAGTGAGTCGGTCAAAAATCCGACATCTAATCATCTATTTCTCAACCGCAAAATATGTCACAATCAAATAACGAGTCAAATATCATTCTTGCCCTTCAAGTCTACTGATATGACCCAAAACTAAGTCTCCGACGCGCCGCAAGGATCTATGAAGCCCATTATAGTACTCTTCTTGACCGACATAATGGTAGACCCTTCCGAGGCGATATAATCCATAAATCACGTAAATTATCTGATCTAGAGGAACAGACTCTTATCGAGTATATTCCCGGCCTAGATTCACGAGGATTTCCCCCGCGACTTTGTGGTATGGAAGAAATGGCTAACCGACTGCTTCCTGGCCGCGACGCGTCACCTGTCGAAAAGAACTGGGCTTCCAAATTCGTTAGGTGACAACTAGAGTTTACGACGCGTTTTAATCGCAAATATGATTACCAGAGAGCCCAATGCGAGAATCTGACCCTCATTCGTGAGTGGTTCTCGCTTGTAGCGAACACAATCGCGAAATACTGCATCACCCTAGCTGATATCTATAACTTTGAGGAGACTGACTTTATGATGGGTATGAACGCAAGCGAAATGGTTGTTACAGGCGCAGAATAGCGTGGAAAGCCGAAATCAGTCCAGCCTGGAAACCAGGAATGAGTTACAGTCATCCAGACTATTAATGCGGAAGGTTGGGCAATCCAGTCGTTCATCGTGGTTGCGGGCCAATATCACCTCGCCAGCTGGTATCAAGAAAGCAGCCTCCCGGGCGATTGGGCTATCGCCACGACCAAACATGGCTGGACCGACAACGAGACGGGTCTTGAGTGGATCAAGCACTTCGATCGGCACACAAAGACCCGATCAAATGGTCGCCATCGCCTTCTGATCCTCGATGGGCACAAAAGCCACCACTCGACTGACTTTGAGGTATATTGCGTGGAAAACAATATCATCACGTTTTGTATACCGCCTCATTCCTCTCATCTACTTCAACCTCTCGATGTCGGGTGCTTTGAGCCGCTCAAGAAGGCCTACGGTCGGGGGAAATAGAGCATTTGATCAGATACTCTATAACCCACATTTCGAAGACCGAGTTCTTTCCAGCCTTTTACACCGCCTTTCAAGCCGCAATGACAGAAAGCAACATTTGAGGGAGGTTTAGAGGAGCAGGGCTTGTTCCTCTAGACCCAGAAAGTGTGCTATCCAAGCTTAATATCCAGCTACGGACTCCAACATCTGTCGAGGAGGAAGCTAGCCTCCTGACACTTGGGTCTCGAAGACCCCAAAGACCGTCCTTGAGGCTAGCTCTCAGTCTGCATTTCTCAAAAGACGAGTTGAAAGGCACCAAAGCAGCTCCCCGACCTATATTTCAAAGCGATTGAATCGCTTTCTAAGAAAACGAAGGCAATAATGCATCAGATGGCGTTATTGAAGTCTGAGAATCAGATCCTTCGACAGGCGAATGAGACCCTTAGTAAGCGGCGTAGGGCAAAAGAAAACACGCCTGCGTAATGGAGGAAAGATGACTCTAGATGAGGAGAGGGATCCAATTGATCAGAAGGATATTGATGTGCAGCTAGTGGTCGAATCGTCGAGAAATCGTGGTCAAGGAGGGTCGGTGCGACTGAAGAAAAGGTGTTGTGGAACATGCGGCAAGATCGGTCATAACGCAAGAACATGTCAGGTAATTATTGAGACGTCTAGTGAAGAGAATGGCAATTAGCTTTAATTACTTGAATACTTTCTTGTGTTTTTATTCAATGTTCTATGTTGAAGGTTGATTTTTGACCGGCTGACTTGTGTAACCAACCCACTTGTGGAGTACGTTATAAGTTTCCGTAAACGTATTATTTTTCAACATACGACCATACAAAAACTTCCCTCTTACAACTCCTGAACACAAAAAACTTCCCTTCTACAACTCCAAGAAT
>MKGM01000428.1:0-17319 GCA_002018265.1 Ceratocystis harringtonii | reverse complement strand
TCCCCTCCATGTGGCACTCCCCTCTATGTGGCACTCCCCTCCATGTGGCACTCCCCTCCATGTGGCACTCCCCTCCATGTGGCACTCCCCTCCATGTGGCACTCAGTTTCTTTCGTCACGTGGCTGTCCTACTTCCTGGCGCATGTCATGTCAGCCATGGCTCTCCTCCGACCTATGAATCCCGCCTGCACTTTCCATTGTAAAAGGGGATGCCGCTGGCCCATCTAGCGCGGCAAGTTCCTCGGGCGTGAACACACGTGGCAACAAAAACGTCCTCACAGGGATCAGCAGCATGATAAACACAGGAAAGCCTACGGCTGCAATCGTCTGTGTGATGGCAAACGTAGCTCCAAAGCCGACCAGCTCGATGGCCACAAAAAGCCATATGGCGCGGTTACGCACGACCCCATGCGAGCCAGGTCGTACACATGCGCGAAGCGCGTGGTTTTTGGGCGTTAACTGCCGGTCCTGGGCCAGGAAGACCAGCTTCTCGGTGATTCCATTACCCTCGAGCGCCTGCACGCCCATGACAAAGAAGAGCCCCGCCAGCACGCCGTGCGGTATCAAATGAAGAACGTCGAGCAGCGGGCCTGTCATGGCCACCAGTGTCAACAAGCCCTGTGCAAGATTCGAAACGCGTTGCTCAACAACATGTGTGACAACAGGCGTGACACGGGACTTCTCGTCCTCAACCGTGTCAAACAAGGCTGGGGATGCCGATGAGGAGGCGTCAGATAAGCTGGTCACACACAGCGATTTGGTGTGGTAGGGCGCTTGGGGGATTAGGCCGTTGGGAAAGGGAATGCCCAGGATGCCAGCAAGGCCGGTAGTGATGCCAAGAAGGAACAGGTCCCAGTGAAAGCCGGCGGGCTTGCGGAGGGGGAACTCGGTGCCCTGGGCGATGAGAGACGAGACTGAAATAAGACAGAGTAAGAGTGTTAGTAGAGGCTGGCTACGAGAAAGAGAAGGAAGGCGCGGCAGAAGGCAGACAGAACCTACCGTTATGGTCAAACCAAAACAAGATTGTCAGCAGAATCGCAAACGGCAGTGCCAAAAAGGCATCGCCCACGGATACATTGCGCGGGTTTACGATCCACCCACTGCGTCCGGTCGGCTCAAATGCAGCCCCCGTCGGCAGCGTCTCGACATCGACAGAACGCATGCGACCAATGTGCACAAAGCCCGTGAAAAAGACTAGAGTCAGCGGCGTACCGTAGTCGGCCAAGAACACACGCACAGCATGTAAGAACAGCGGGCTCTCGCCAACCTTGGCTGCAGCATAGGCAACAATGAAGACAAGCAGGGCCAGTGCAATGGATAGATAGAAGGCCTCGCCCTCGGTGGGCGACGAGGCATCTAGCCGTGCAAGCACCTGTACGCCCTTTTGGATGTAGATGCAGGCGACGTAGAAGCCAAAGATATCGCACGGGAAGCGCGTAACGTAGCGGAGTAGGTTGCATGAGTTGGTCACGGCCAGAACCGTGTGCAGCACTGCCGACCACAGACCGATCCAGCACATGAAGGCCATGTAGTCGACGTCCGACCCATGCATGATGTCATAAACAGTGTAGTTGAACACGGTGATAGGCCCTGTCACACCAACGATGACAAGAGGCTGGCAGGCAAAGAGCGAGAAGATGCCAGAGCCCAGCACAGAGGCGAGAAGAACCTCAGTGACCCCATAGTGGTGGTCGGTGCTAGCAAACATGTCCAGCGAGAAGGCAAGGGCAGGAAGGATACTAGAAAGAAGAGGGGTCAGCACAGCACACCAGCCATGAATATCTTGTACCACTGAGATACATACTTAGCAAAGAACATGTACACCGTAGCCGGCACGACACGGTAGTCCCACGCATCGCTCCAGTCGCTGGCATAGAATGGGATTCGCCGACGGAGATCCCGCACGATACCTTGGCACAGTGCGAATTTCATAACGGCGACTTGCGGGCACGGGGCGGGGGAGGGACGCCGGGAGATTTGATTGGCCAGACGGGGCAGCAGAGGAGATGGAGGAAGCCCGATGAAGAGAAGAGGAAGTGGGTGCGCCGGTATGGATTTTTCAGGTCATAAGAATATAGCGGAAGCAGATGCTACGAAAACGGAAACAAGATGGTGCAGAGTTTGCGAATAGATTTATGTTGGAAAAGGGGGGATTGAACCAAAAAAAAAAAGAATAAAAATAGATAATAAGAGAGCAGATCCCGCTTCGCCGAGAAAATGCGGAATGTGTGAAAGCGGGGCCTTGAGACGGTGAGGAAAAGGAGGGCAGGGACGCGGGAACAAGGAGAAAGAAAGGAAGGAAAGAACGGTCAACGGTCAACGTCAATGTTCAACGTTCAGCAACTTCCTCGTTTGCTCTTCCTTCCTTCCTTCTTCGATCGCCAAAAAAATGGAGATGTGCAGATGACTAAGCATCCTAGACGCACTGTACAAATATGCGTTATACATACTACAGTACATCATTGATTGTATTTGTTTTGGCGAATCAGCTTACACCATTCACACACGATGACCATAAAGCTTGGTTTATAGCGACAAGAGGGAAGAGGAGAAAAGAATAGGACTATTTCTGAGTATACAGGAAACAGAAGAAGCAAGCTGGAAGGGGTCCTGGCCAGGGAGAAGCGTATAGTACAGGGAAGCAAATACTATAAAAGTACAAACGCAAGTACAAATATAATGGTTGTGTGTGTTGTTACAGAGAAGAGAAGATAATAAATGCGACAATAACAGCAAGGACAATGAAGGATAAAGAGAGAAACAAAGACGCCGGTATAACACTGATGCGAAAAGACGAGAAGAGCAGACAAAGAAACAAGGCCCGAGGGGAGCGAGAGCCAGGCAAAAACAGGATATCAAATAGGCGGAACAAACAGAGAGAGGACGAGGGAGACAAAACAGAGGAGAGGGGGGCATGAAGAGAAAGCAGGCCAGAAAAGGCAAGGGATGAGAGATAGAAAGGCGTGATGTGACATAAAGGAGACAAGATAGAGGGCAGACACACCCTCATACCTCAGCTCCGGCACCTTCTTTGCGCTCTCTCACACCCCCTCCTATTCCCTTTTCTTCCCCCCGGCCCTCCTCCCCGTCTCCCCACCCCTCACCCCTCACCGCCCATCTTCACTACCAGTCACGCTCCTATCCCCGCTCTCTACCGCTTCTCCTCTTCGCTCTTAAAGGATGGCGACGCACTCGGACTCGGTGAAGACCCGTCAAGCCCGCTATCCTGCTCGCCGCTAGCGTCCTGGTCATTACCGGCCACAGGCGGAGTGGCTGTCGGCTTGCCCAGCCCGGGGTTGTCGCCACCAAAGAACTTCTCAAAGTCGCCCTTTTCCTCAAATGGGCGAGGGCCAAGAAGCCGAACCATATCGTCGCGGGTCAGGACCTCCTTGCTTAGGAGCTCCTCGGCCACCAGACCAATCTCCTTCTTCTTGCTGGTTAGAAGGGTGCGGCAGCGGGTGTACGCTTCCTCCACAATGCGGTGCACCTCGGCGTCAATCTGCTGTGCAGTCGACTCGGCAAACGGCTTCTGTATCTGGTTGGGGTTGTTCTCGTAGTGCATGGGCCCGACTTTCTCGGACATACCCCACTCAGTGACCATGCGCTGAGCCATCTGCGTGACCTTTTTGAAGTCATCGCTGGCACCGGTGGTGACGGTAGGGAAGTGCATTTCCTCCGAGATACGGCCACCCAGCGTCATGGCCATACGGTCCATCAGCTGCTCAACTGTCATCAGATACGCATCCTGCGGCAGGTACTGGGCATAGCCCAGCGCACCCTGGCCACGGGGGATAATAGAAACCTTGAGCAGCGGGTCAGCATCCTTGAAGAACCAGCCGCAAACAGCGTGGCCGGCCTCATGGTAAGCAACAGTGCGCTTCTCGGTGGGGTTGAGCACCAGCGACTTGCGCTCCAGGCCACCAATTACACGCTCAATAGCTTGCTCAAAGTGAATCAAAGTGACGGACTCGGCATTTGCACGGGCGGCTATTACAATTAAATACATTAGTTAGTACACGAGAGTCAATGCTTTCGACAAGAGCAGCGCTTGGTGGGCTGTCTAGTCAGGTACAGTAGTAGTAAGTACTCACCAACAAGGGCAGCCTCATTGACTACGTTGGCAATATCGGCACCCGAGAATCCAGGGGTTAGAGTGGCCAGACGACCAGTTAGATACTCAAATTTCTCGTTGGTGACAATCTTCTTGAGATGGACGGTGAAAATCTCCTCACGGCCCTTCATGGTCGGCCGGTCAATGTAGATGTGGCGATCGAAACGGCCGGGTCTCATCAGCGCCTTATCCAGGACATCAGCGCGGTTGGTGCCAGCCAGGACGACGATTTGCTCGGCGGTGTTGAAGCCATCCATTTCGGTCAGGATCTGGTTGAGCGTGGACTCGCGCTCATCGTTGCCACCCCCCATGCGGTTCGAATCGCTTCTGGAGCGGCCAATAGCGTCAATCTCATCAATAAAGATGATGCATGGCGCGTTCTTGCGCGCTGTAGCAAAAAGATCACGCACACGCGACGGACCCACGCCGACAAACATCTCGACAAACTCGGAGCCACTGACGCTAAAGAACGGAACGCCCGACTCGCCAGCCGTGGCCTTGGCTAGCAGCGTCTTGCCCGTTCCCGGAGGGCCCGATAGGATAGCGCCGCGCGGGATTTTGGCACCCAGACGCACAAACTTTTCGGGCTTTTTGAGGAACTGGACGAACTCCATGATCTCGACCTTGGCCTCGTCCATTCCGGCCACATCGGTAAACTTAACCTTGACAGCCGTCTCGTGGTTAAACTTTTTAGCCCGCGACTTGCCAAAGCCAAACATCTGGTTGCCACCACGAGAGCCGATCTGCTTAGTAGTCCAGAACATGAGGCCGACAAGGAGCAGCGTAGGACCAAAGGCCATGACGAGGTTCATGATAGTGGACTTGCTGGCGCCATAGCTGACAGGAATGCGCTGCGAGGGCGGAATCTGCAGCTCATCCTGGGCTTGTTCGAGGTGCTTCTCAAACGAGTCGACCGAGCCGATGGAGAAATAGTAGCCAGTGTTGGCATTGATGCTGCCGGCATCGCCGTAGATCGACCGCACAGCTTCATGGTTCAGCTGCACATCGACGCGACGCTCACGCACTGTGAGCTTTTCAACCAGGCCCTTATCGAGGAACATACGCCGTAGCTCTTGCCAGGTGATTTCGCGCTCGCTGGATGTGAACATGCCCTGAAGAAAGGGGGCGATGACCATGAAAGAGACGATGCTCAAGATGATATCGTTCATGTTGAGCGAGAACATGTAGGCACGGGGGCCCTTCTTGTCGTCCTTTTCCTTGTCTTTGTGCTGATCCTTGTCGTCTTTGGCCTGCTGCTGCTTGCCGAGGTTGTGCTGCTGGAAGAAGGGATGCTTGCCGGCGTTGTGGTCGTCCTTTTCAGGTGTGCGGTCAGCAGCGTCTTGATCACGAGATATGTCCTCATTCTCCTCGCGTTTGCGGATGTCTTCTTCGATGCTTCGACGCTGGCGCTCAGTGTGGCGTAAAGCGTAGTTCTGGGCCATGACGTGCATTAGCCGCATGACTTTAGCCATCTCCTTGAGCGAGAATGCCTGGTCGGGCGTGCGGTTGAGGAGATCCCGAAGTTCAGCAGGAGCACCGAATTCACGGATATCGCGCAGGACTGTTTTTATGATGTCCTTCTGGAAGCCGGTGGCAGTCTCGGAGAATTTTTGGAGGAGCGAGAGGTCTGCGTCGGTAAAGTAGATCCAGCCGGGGGGGAGATCGTCGGCTTGTTTGTCAGGCTTGGGGGATTGTTGTTGGTCTTTACCGCTGGCACCATCATTGTTGTTTTCGGGGTCGCGTGGCTGTTGTGATGCTGTGGTCGGGGTAGTTGAGAACAGACGGGCACGGGATCGGATCATGGAGATAGTGGGAGGCAGAGAGCGGATGGGTAATCTAGTAGCAGTAGCCAGACCTCTGATGGGCACAGGAGAAGCCCGCGTTAGCCGGGCCATCTGCCCGGTCCGCATTAAGAGGCGGGACATGGCCAAGGAGATGTGGCAAGAGAGGGCGGCGAAGTGAAGAAGGCCTTGGCGACGTGCGTGTGGTTGTAGAGGAGCAAGAGAAGAGGGCAGGTGAGCAGTAGCTTCGCAGGGCGCAAGTCAATTACGGGGACACGACAAGTAAAGGAGAGCGACGCGAGGCTAGTGCCGAAGATAGAGAGTTTGCCGGGGAAGAAAAGGACTGGCGGCGGGGAACGGCTTTGTTGCTTATAAATTTGAATGGGAGGTTGTAAAGAGGAAGACAGGGCGAAGCAAAAGAGAGTGCAGGCACGAAACTGACGCAAGGCTACGTACAAATTTAGCGGCAAGAAGTGGGTTTTTTTTTGTGGTTTTGCATTTGCGTGACTGACATTTCAGGCGGCTTTTAGGGGAGAGAGAGTTTTAAAGAGGGGCCTGTTGAATGGGCTGTGTGCTGGAGGTGCTGTAAGGAGCTGTAAGGAGCTGAAAAGGCGGGGTCTACTGTGCTAAGAGCGCCTATAACTTTGGTGCTCGCCTCTGACTTTAGCACCTCAGCTCTAAACCCTAATCCGGAATGCTCCCCGCTCCCTCGTCGCCCCGCTAGGGAGAGCTTGTTCATTGCAGGTCACGTGATATGAAGGCGAATAGTGGCGCTGGCACATGTCCATCGTTGTGGCAAAAGTAGTGTAGATACATTAGGTATATGGTGCTATTATACTAGTGAAATCGGGAACGATAGTGCATATCCCCTCTCATCGGCCTCATTTTCCTCACATGCCCCCCATCCCGTGGAAATTTCCATTCTCTACTGTCGGATATGCACCACCACTCATCTCTGCCCAGGCCCAGTCTAGTGAAATAGGCAGGGAGTAGAGGTCTTGTGGGATCAGCGGTTGCTGATGTTGCTGTGAGAATAGCTGGGCTGGCATCTGGAACTGAACGTCTGCCCCCGTGCTAGGAGACTCCGATTGTGTGTTGCCGCTTCCGCCAATGCTCGCGCCCACAGACGCTGTAAACTCCGTGTTTGCTCCACCCGCGCTCCCCCCTCCACCGCTACTGGCACTTTCAGGCGTCAGGCAAAAGTCTCGCTGCCAGCCCCCAGACATGGGCGATATGGCATCCATGAAATTGCCGGAAGCTGCTTGCTGTGCGGCATAAGCCATGTCCGGAGTAAGACTTTGTCGGTTCGAGTGAGGGTATTTGAAGTTTTGCCGCTGCTGCTGTGGCATGGGTTGCGACGGTAAAGGGCCCATAAACGAAGTCTGGACCGAGGGGAATGGCTGTCTGGCCCCCGAACTGGGTCCGGACCTGGCGCTCCCATCGTGGCTCTTCCTCTTGCGGCGAGACACATGGTCTTTTTCTGCATTCTCAATGACTAGCCTAGCAATACGCTCAAACTCAGAGCACACCCCCAACATACGGTGAACCCCTCCGGTCTCGGCTTCGTGGCCAAGCATTGACAGAAATGTGACCACCGTGGTCATCAGTCGGCAGTCGGACTTTGCTTTGGGGTCTAGCGGGTTCTGCAAAATGTTGCCAAATAGCGTGACCAGGGCCGATACTGGGAAATAGAGAATCATCCTGCGCACGACGGTTAGCAATACTGGCCGGGCCATCTTTCTGGCTTTCTACTTCCTGTTGTCTGACTTACCACACACACGAGTTGTCACCCTGAGGCACATATTTAATCAGCGAAATCGACGCCCGCGCAGCCGAAGTACACAAGACAGCCGACGAAAAGATGCGTGGGTTGATGGGCTTGGAGTTCAAGCCCTGAATAGCATAGTTGGACAGCCGGCTCGTCCAGTAGCCGTGGTGGATGGACATACGGTGGATAGTAGTTAGGCAGTTGTAGTAGGAAAAATGCAGCATAACCACGTGGAGGATCAGCGGTGTGTGGGAGGCCTTGATTTCATACTCGGGCCGGAAGTCGATGGGGATGCTGTTTTTCCAGTCCTCTAACTCCTTGTCCAGCTCACCAATGATATTGAGGTATTCTCCGTCAGACTGCTTGGTAGCCTTGGTAGCGTATAGTTTCTTGTAAACCTTGGCCTCAATACAAGCAAACTCGCTCATGAGACGAAACAAATTCATCTTGCTCACGCCGTCGGCCAGCGGGATATTGCCAATATTGTCTTCCGGGTCGGCATCAGGCAGTTCCACATTCATATCATCGTCATCCTGGGCTGGTGGCCGGCCCGAGCGAAGTGACAGGTCTTTATCTAGCATGTAAGCAATCCAAAAGACTCGTTTGCGTTGCTCAATTTCAATGGGATTGAGATTGAAGCCGGTGCCACGCTTATGCAAGCCAATGCTGTGGCTAAGGCGGATTGCCGTGGCAATGAGCTGAGTCGAAGGCTGTGGATTAGGCGTTCCTTGCATGAACAACGCCATTCCCAACAGCGCCTGCACGCTGAGAAGATCGGCATTGCGCATGACTAGTTCGGAGAACACGCCCATTGCGTTTTTAAGGTAGTCCCATGCAATGCAGTCGTTGTCTGCGGGCACTAGGTTGCTCATGACCCGCAGACGGTTAGCGATGGCCAGTACGACATTGATACTTGCCCACCAGCCGGAGCCCTGATAGGGATCGCCGGAATAGTGGCGTTCAACTAGGTGCATAAACGTTGGCTGGTGGAAGAGCGGGAACATGCAGTTGAAGTTTTCGAAGTAGTCCTTGAACAATGACATGGCATCAGCCTTGTTGGGCAATGGTCGGAAGATGGGGCGTGGAAAAAGATCGCCAAAGACTTCGGGCTTCCAGGTGGTCCATTTATGGTCGTCGATGGAAACGTCGGTGATCATGCGCTGGAAGGAGTTATCGCCGGTTTTTTGGTTGACCCACTCGATGCCCTTGGGGGAGAAGATGGAAAATCCAGAAGAGGAGCCTTGGAGAAGGGTGTTAGAACAAAAGTTCGGTGTTTCAGATGATTAGAGGCGGCAGCTTGGGGGGGGGGGGCGGTTCGGTTCATGCATACCTATATACCTTGTCTCTCCGCTCTGATTAGTGACCAGAGAACACATCATCTCTGAGAGCGCCTCAACCTCTTCGTGGGGGTGACCGCCGAGGCCGCGCTCTTTGGGCTGGCCATCTGCATCTGGGGACGTTGAACTTATTTTCGAATCTTCAGCAGGGGAGCCTGAGTTTGGGCTGCAAGTAGCTGTGGCCGTGGTGGCTGCGGTAGAAGAATCCACAGGGCTCTCAAGCGCTGCAGTATTGCTTCCACTTTGCGCAGTTGCTGGCACATGGGCAGTCGTGTGATCTGGCGATGGGGGACTTGAAGCAGCAGCGGCACTCGTGCCATCTTGTTGCTTTCTCGACTGTTGTTTTTCAGCCAGTTTCTTTTCTAGGGTCGCCAGGTCTGTGGCGCCGTCACCGTCGTCGAGCAAGCCTTGAGAGGGTGTCAAAATAATATTTCAAGCTCAAGAGGATCATGTAGCTTACCAGACAGGCGTAGCAGGTTTTCCATGCGGCCAAGACGGTTTTCAAGGCCTTCGATGTATTTCGCTCTAGACAAGGAGATCAGCATCTGGCAGGGATAAAAGAAGAGGAGGGCGGGAGACGGAAGAGAGGGGAACAAAGATGTGGAAGGAGATCAAAAAAGGAAAAGCCCCACGCCCATGCCCACTCACCCTTTGGGCGGACTGCGCTTCTTCTCAACTTGCGTGAAGACACAATCCGTCTTGTAGTTGACACAATGAGAGCAGCATGGCAGCTTGCCATCGCACTTGATTTTCTTTTTTCTGCACATGTCACAGGCCTAGCAAGAGATACACGGGTTAGAAGACATGCGATACACAACCCAGCCCAAGTAGAGCGAGAACCAACATACACGAGCTATGCGTCGGCGCTTGGAGTCATTCAGATCATCTAACAACGCGGCATCTCCAAACATTCCCGCCGTAACAGCAGCCAGGTCAACGCCGAACGCGGCGGCAGCAGCAGCAGATGCTGTGGGGCCGCGGGGGGCCGGGCCGGGACCTGAAATGCCGTCGACAGGCGAGTAGCCGCCAAAGATGCATGGTGGTGAGTTGACGAGGGGCGGCACGGCCAGATGGGGCGGCATCTGGAACGATGCGCGAGGATCCATAGCGGGGAACTGAGGAGCGGCTTAGTAGGAAAGGGAGAGTTGAAGAGGGGACGAAAATAAGATGGTGATGGGCGACGGGCGACGGGCGACGGGCGATGAGCGATGGGCGATGGGCGATGGGCGATGGGCGATGGGCGATGGGCGACTCTGGCAGTGACGATGACGATAGTGGTGGCGGTGGTAGTGTGGCGGGGGGAAGAGAGGAGATGGAAAAACGACGATGTATGGGGAAAATAATATATACACAAAAAACTAAAATTTAAAAAAGAAAATTTAAAAAAAAAAAGAAACTAAAAAAGAAACTAAAAATCAGGCGATCGGGAGAGTCAAAAAGTCGCAGGCACGAGTAGCAGGGACAACTTGGACAAGCCTCAAAAAACGAGATAAAATAATAAAAAGATGAACATGAACATGAACCAGTGCAGGAAAATAACCTCTTGAAACTCCTTCGTCTTGTCATGCTTAGAAGGATCAACAGAGTGACATGACCAGCACGCCAACAACGATAAAACAGAAGCAGAATACAAGAACGGCAATAAGCCTGGCTTACATCAGATAATTAGGCCGTCTGTCTTGTATCTCCGTGTCCATTTCCTGGCCTCCTTGGAGTCACAGAAGAGCTAATGCATCATTTCTTACCCTGCTTTGTCAGCCAACTCCGCCCCTCCCAAGAAAAGCCCAGCGAAACGGCACATTATCACAGCGTCAGGGTCTAGCTTTTGTTTCAGATATGTTGTTTCCCCTTCCCTTCCTTCATGCTAGCTGCTTTTCTCTCCCTTCTTCCCTCGTTCCCGCCCACCAGCTATCCGGGCTGCTCGGAAACAAGAAACACATATTGTCGTCGCTTCTCTCCTCGTCTCGTTTCGTCTCTTCTCGCCTCTTCTCCTCTCGCCTCTTCTCCTCTCGCCTCTTCTCTTCCCGCTTGTTCTCTCCCACTTCTTCTTCTTCTTCTTCTTGTCCGCCGCCCAGCTCCTCCCATTTGCCATCGCCTCTCTCTCTCTTGTCAACCCCACCTCGTCCGCCCGCCAAACTTCAGACAGACTTCAGACAAGCCCCAGACAAACCTCCGACGACCTCGCGGGATCCCTCTTGTTGATCCAAGTTACTCTGAGACTTGGACACAGACAAGAGGCCGCCCCCGAGCCGTTCTTTGACTTTTCTTCATCTTCGCTTTCTTCAATGCAATGGTTGTCATATCACGGGGTTCACACTTGCACGACAACATTGGCAGCCAAGACAAAATAATGAGAAACAGCTTCATTCTCGCATCCTCGCATCGCAGGCAGGTAAGAGCCAATTTCGCCTCCCTTTGCCTCGCACCTTGGCCAAAACGAACAGTGACACTTCCACCTACATGGATGAATATGGTATATGGGTGTAAACAAAGTAAGCTAGCTAAACTGAAGCCTCCCTATATTGTGTGCAACACTAAAAAAGGTATTAAGAATCGGAAGAAAAGAAAAAAAAAGAACGAGAGAATATTTGAAATAGCAATAAGACAGACTCAAGCCCCCAAGACCAGCTCGCCCCGTCCAACATTCCACCCACACAGCACTTTGGCCATGCCGCAATCATGGCGAGTATTCGTGTTGTGTCTATTGGCTGATAAAAGTTCAGGCCGCCCTGGGAGAATGCACAGGTTTCAACCCTTCGTCCATCTTGCTCACCTGTTCGCTCTTGTGTGTGTTGAAAAAGAAGAAGAAAAAAATTGTATGTAAATAGTAACAAAAGGACGACGTGCGTAGAGTATAGACCCGCAGATGAAGAAAAAGAAATATGTACAAGAGAAGCGAATTAATGGAAAATAAAAACTTGCTTGAAAGCATGGCTGACGCCGCCAGTTTTCCAAGCCCCTCGCCAAACGAAGATAAGCCTATCAACAACTCCTGACGTCGGCTCAGAACGAATAGAAAGGGGGCTATTGTTGCTGCGAGCCCTAGTCGCTTTAAAATAAAGGAAGAAGAACAAAAAGAAAAAAAGAAAAAGGAAAAAAAAACCATTGCACTAGATCAGTAGCCGCTTGCAACACTTACTTGAGGGTATGAAGACGCAAGTACTGTGGGGATATATGTCAAACGAAATCCAAGATATCAAGCGGACAAAGCAGAGAGAAAACGTGGTTTGTAAAATCAAAAGAATGAGACTTTGGCAAAAGTCGTCTGATGGCAGAGGTATTCCAGCCCACTCTCGGGCAACATACCCTGAGGCGCACTCGTCGAAGACGCGCTTAGTGCGGAAAGCCTGAGCTATACGTCCTCGGAAAAGTGGCCAACAGTAGAATGCCGCTGTATGCCGGGGTTTATCACAGTCAAGTTGCGGCCAACAGTCACCACCTGTGGTAGCTGCACCAAGGAGGCATGCACTGGCTTGACCGATGCCACAGTGCCAACAACCATCTCTTCCTCTGGATAGTTGTATTCGCGAGGCAGCACAGGGCTGTCAGGCGGTGTGACAATAGGCATGTCTGTGTAGGATGTCTCGAACGTTGCCGAGTGAGCTGGACTATCCCTTATCACCGGGATGCCAGATACCGGACGCATGGGAGATCCCAGAGCAAAGCGCGCATTCGGGCTCAAAGCGTCGTAAGTTGAATCACGGTAGTTGACAGTATCGGTGCTGAAGATGCTGGCTCGCGGATCGGTGTAACCATCGCCACCATGTTCAAGAACAGATGGGAGTTTGCGGCCCGAGACGCGGTAGAAGCCGCGCTCAGAGTCCGCGGCTAGCGGGGGCGAGGTAGCTTCTGGAGAAGGGGCGGGCTTTATAGCCTTAAGTCCAGATAGAGAAGCAAGAACACCAGACTTGGGAGATGGCGCCTCAATCATGCCACGGCTAGTCCCAGGAGTAGAAGCACCGGGGCTCAAAACGAGGACATCCCCGACACCACCACTGGGAGACCTGACCATCCCGGTCAACAATCCACGGCCAGTGGATCCGTCAAGAAGCTTCATTTCACCTCCATGAGTCTTTTTCCATCTCTTGAGGGCCATCATTACCAAGAACACAATCAAGGCTGCGCCAGCAATTCCGCCTACAACACCACCAACAACAGATTTAGTGGTGCTAGAGCCTCCCCCGCCGCCTCCGCCATGGCTACCACCCCCATTATCTTTGCTGCTGCTTGATCCGGAGGTCGATATTGTCTCAGCACCAGGAGTAGGTGTAGAATCAAAAACGCCATATACACCAGCTAAGTCGTCAGAGGTTGCGGTAGCCTCGGATTCTGAGGCGGATGCTAGTTTTGAGTAGCCAAAGGCTGATGTTGATATGGATGCACTATCCGTGCTTATGATAGTTCGTGTAGAAAAGACATTTGTTGAGTGGCGGGAATCAGAGTTAGTGAAGTAGCTGGTGTCACTAGCGTATTGGCCGTAACCACTTGAGTAGGCAGCTATATTTCATATGTTAGTAATGATAATTCAATTAGGAATATCACGTAGCCAAATATAGACAACTCCTTTTCAACGGACAAGGGACCACTTACATCCAATATTGATCTGAGTAGAAGTTGAATTGTAGAAGCCCGCAAGCGAGCCTGAAGCAGTGGGGTAAGGTGGAGAAGTGGCACCAGCTGTGCCGTACATGGAAGAAGCATATCCGGTTGGGTATGGGGGCGCGCTATGAGGGTAGCTCGATGATATGGAGGTAGATCCAGTCGATTCAGCTGAAAGAGAGTCGACACTAGTTGGCTGCAACGACGACTCAAATGTATGACTAGCAATGATATCAGAAAGAGAGGATGAATTTGTATCATCCATCGCATAATCGATTGGCAGGGAGTAAGAAGTTTCGGAATAAGAGTCGGAGACGGCGTTCGTGGGGGTGGACAAGGTCGTAGGATTTCCCACCTCTACTGTCAATCCACTAGCAGAGTTGACGATTTGCGTGATGTCGGCTTGAGTTACAGTCGCAACGTCGACAGTGCTTCTGTGTTCTTCAACGTAGTCTACAAGTTGAACAGTTTGGATTATTTGCTTGACGTTTTTGTCGGCGGAGCTGTCGGTCTCGTCTGCTCGTTTTCGAAGGTCTGCGGCAGGGGTGGGTTGTGTGGCGGAGGGCTTGGTAAGTGTCTCGTCTTGGTTATTTTGAGCTTGTTTTTTTTCTTCGGGAATGTTGGCGTGCGGTTTTTTACGAGAATTGTGGTGGGTATGAGTTCGCAGGTGCGATTCAGATCTCCAACTCTGAGAGAGCGATAAGCGTGGAGAAGATCTTGACATGACTCCCACCAAGAGATGAAGAGGATTGGGAGACAAATAGCGCGCAAGAGACGGCAAATGATAAGGATCTAGAATAGCAAGCTTGAAAATATGAGATGAGGCAGGCGGGCTTTGGAAGGAGCTTAGAAGGAATGGACGGCAGTGAAGCCAGCAATAAACGACTGGAAAAAAATAAAGAACGAATATTAAAAATGAGGGAACGAATCATCAAGTGATTCTAGGGAACGGCCCGATGAGATAGATGTCCAGTCAGTATCGTGCAAGATGAGCCACGAAGAAATTATAGTTGTCCAGTAGAAAGACGAGGATCGTTGCGAGCGTCGATGTTAGCCGACGGTAGCAGAGTGCATTTTACAGTGGCAAACAGCTGTCTAGCGGTGTTGGATTGTGAAGTTGAAGGGCAGCTGGAATCACACGTGAGGCCTTTTTTTTTTTTTTTTGGTTCGAACACAAATGCGTGTCGCCGTGACCCAGAGTTGCGTACACGATAAAATAGCTCGAAACGTGTGAATAATAAGTTGTCGACAAGCTTTTTGGAGAAGTTCTGTTCTTTTCGATGTATCGCGCAGAATAATTTGAAAAGCCTTCGAATCGGCTGGCGACGAAAAACAGAGTGCGAATGGAATGTGGCTCAGGTTTTAATGAAAATACGAGACGAGGTAAAATAGAAAAGAATTAGCAGAAAAAGATGGAAGAATTCTTTTCTGTCCAAAAAACGAGCGACGGGAGACAAGATAGCAGGGAAAAAGAAAAAAAAAAGCACGAACAAAAACACGAACAAAAACACGCAGCAAATGAATGACAAAAAAAGAACGAGAAAAAAAAAGCACGGAGCTCAAAGTGAGGCAAGAAACGAGGGTGAAGAGAAGAGGAAGGAAAAGATGAAAAGAAAAGATGAAGGAAACAAAAATGAAATATTCGAAGGGAAGACGAACAAGACGAGACAGGGAAAATTGGAACTGCAACAGTAACTGCAGCCTGGGAATTACAGCTGCACCTGCTGTTTACGGGGTTGTAAAGTCAAGAAGAAAAAGAAGGAAGCTGTGCGCCAACGTACACAATGCAGGAATGGTGCATCTAGCTAGAAAAGTCCTGTCCAAACAAGGCAAGACGAGACAAGACAAGGAAGGAACAAGGAAGATTTTTGCGTATTTCTCTGGGCTAGTGTGATATTGCAGGTGCGGCTGTCAATAGACAAGGAAAGAACAAGTCCGTCAGAGTCAAACACTCAAGTAAGCAAATAAACTTGTAGCTGGATTCTCAATTCAGTGCGGAAGAAGAAAAAACGAGCAGTGTAAGCACGACCAGAGAAAACCCACAGCAGCCGACAATCGCAGCCCGGTAATTAAGTCAATTAATAAAATTAAATCCCATCCGTCAATCCATATATCGTAAGTCCAAACCCCAAATTGGAAGAACAAAATGAGCAAGCAGGTAGGCAGGAACAAGGGAAGTTGCCAGAAGGAGAGCAAAAAACGGCCTAGTCAAGAAACCCATCTGGAAGATCCCAACCAAATACCAGTTGCCCAGCAAAAGCTTGCCTCTCTTCCACAAATTGCCTAAATTACACTTGTTTGCCAATGTCTTAGCACGACTTTTCTATGCAAGGTAGGAAAAGGAAACTACTCTCCTGCATATGCAAGCTGGGGCCTCAAGTGGGGCCTTGTCTGTAGAGAGCAATCTGTACCTGCAGTGATGATGAATGGAAGGACAGGCAGAAAACCAGGCGAAGACCAAGACTTGCAAGAGTGGTACAGGAGCCAAAAATAGCGTGGTGACTATGGAGGACAGATAAATGCACCAAATAAATAGACGTGAAATAAGAAGAGGATATAAAAAATAAAAAGGGGCATGTCAGTGTCCCTTCCCTTGATGCATTGCTTATGTAGGAGAACAAAAAGAACTGGGAACAAGAAAAACGTGCTTAGTGTGTCGTATGTACATATGTAAGTATGTATGTACGTGTGTATGTACGTACCTACCTTGAACCGCACATACATACTTCGACGTAGGATGCAAACGGAACAACAAAAATAGAAACTCAGCAGGCAAGAGCTTACAAGCTTCCTACTCGTGATTATGCATATTATGCATGTATTATGCACGCATTATGCATCATTGCTGATGTCAGCATGAGCAGGTGCAGGGACCAGGCAGCTACAGTGCAGTGCGTACATAGAAATAGCACGCGCACTCGAATAGCATGCATATACGGCCATAAAGCTATACAGCAAGCATTCATCACAGCGTAGCCCGCCCGCGCCAGCGTACATGTGATCTGTCTGCGAGCAATCACAGTAGTGCGCTGTCTGCAGGCCTTCCTGCTTCTCTATAGTCGCTACCCATCGTGCTTCTCTCCCCCCCCCCCCCCTTCTTCTACTCCCTTGTTCCCTTCTTATCTTCTAAATGACAAAGGACAGGCAAAGCGCAAGTCCAGCCCATTTCATAAGCGAGCAAGAGACACTACCACACTCTCTCTCCCTACCCTGATGCTTCTACCAAATCCCAAAGAAACAATAATGAATGAATAGTTTCGTGCATTGAAACCTGCATCTCGCTAGACATCGCAACCATAATAAACAATAAGGAGTCGTTTTACTTGGTTAGGTGAGCAACAAATCCTTGAGTCCGAAGCTCAGCTATCTAGAAGATAAGCATGCTAATCAATAATTGGCGGGAAACAAGTCCTTTGTACTGCTCATGTAAGGGCTAATAAATTAGGTTCTTTGTCAACGACAGCGCTAAACAAGCCAAGGGAGACCAAGAGCCTACTAGATCCATCGAACCAGGACATCCAAGGGGTCTTTTTTGCCAACACGTATAAGCAATTTCACGAGTACAAGACCCTGGACAATGAATAGGGACGCGTGTTTCAAGTTGCGTGCTAAGATTTGCTCTCATCCCTTTCTGTTGTCGTTGTTCTCGACCATGGGCGACAACATATCTAGACATGGTATTATCTGTACCGGCAACTCTCCCTCCTACAACCCTCGGGGGGG
>MKGM01000427.1:0-17341 GCA_002018265.1 Ceratocystis harringtonii | reverse complement strand
GTTCTATAGGGTGGGTCCATTGAAGTGGAGCTGACATCCATCCTTCTCTAGGCGCAGCCCTTACAATTAATCCATTTCGCATTCATCACAGGACTTGGGCCTGTGATATTGTTCCACCCAGCTTTCTTCTCTTCCACATTCTCCTGAGCCTTCCACTGTTACTCCCTAACTAGCTAGTCTACTAATCACCCATTGTCTGCCGCCAAGAAGCATCAAATCATATCGTGCTCTTAGATTGAAATGGTATCCCGTCCTTCTCGCCGCCATGTCAAAGCCTATGCCTCCCCCCGCCCACACAGTCCGCCATATCGAGCCAACAAAATACGGCAAGCTCCGAGTGATCATGACGACACTCAACACCGGCGGCGACCTCTCCGCCGCCGGTATCCATCCAGTAGGCGGCGACCTCTCCGCCGCCGGTATTCATCCAGAAGGCGCCCAGTAGACTATGATTCTTATGATGAAAACGATTACTACGCCCGGTTTGAATTACAGGGTGAGAGCCGCAATTACGTCGATGATGAGCGTCGGCCACTGGGGCGAATGTGGCGAATGCCTCATCTAGAAGATGGCAGCAGCGAAAAATCAATGAGTGAACGATCGTTGCCCTCCATTAGCCGGACCTCTAACTTCAAAAAGAGCTCCGCAGCAGCAGGTAAGAGGTGAATTTAAAAGCTCAAGATGACTAGATTTCTAATTTATGCTCAAGGGGACGTCTTGTACTCGAAACACGTTGAATGGCCCGATGCTAGTCGCCCCGGTCACAAGTCCTCTGTCCACCCAAGAAGAGAAAAGGCTAGCCGCAGCCAGTCGCCGACAGCCCCTCTAGTAATGGCCAGTTCAGGGAGATATGTTACACACCCATCCCTTTCAAGATCCATCTCACGAAACATTTATATGGAAGGAAACGAGCATTCCTCCACCGAAGATTTCTTCGAGAGTGCCAATGGGATAGATTCTTCCCTTGAGGTCTCGGGCAAGGCTAGTAAGATGAAGATGATGACCGAAACGGAGGACATTGTCAAAAGACTCCAGGCAAAGTATAGAGAGCTAGTCGAGCTACTTGATAAACAGGATGAGGAGCTGGCTAGTCTTTTAGAGGAAAAAGAGACTGGAAAGGAAACAGCTAGCATTGATATTGCGATGACCGGTGACAAGGGGAAGCTAGAAGCAAAAATGAAAAGACTAATGGGCAGGTTTAAAATGCACTCGACCGAGCCATCTCCCACTCCTCTCAATCCCGAAAATTCAGGTCTTGACCTCTACGAGCTGAGCGACAGCAAGCCCCAAAATGCCGTGGAGAGGGACAAAATTTCCAAAATTGAGAAGATCAAGGGCTGCGCTGTCTCCATGACTCAGTACCTCGCAGCGACTCTCAATACATCGGCGCCCTATGTTGGTCTGGTAAGTATTTATATGCATCTCTCGTCTGTCTATTGGTACATGGAGACTAAAATTATACTGATAGGCTTTTGGTCCCGCTGAAATCTGTTTCAAGGGCGCTGCCCTAATTCTTCAGGCATTGATTCACGTCGTTGAAATACCCTCCAAGGTCAATGATATCTTTATTCGATGTAAACAATGCATCGAATCGATCCAACTTGCTGGCAACCGCGATGTTGGCGAGCTGAACATCATGCTGCGAGATGTGGGCACAGACATCTTTAACTCGACTCTCCTGTATGCATATATGGAGACCATCATCGAAGTATGGAAGACGCTATCACATTATGCCATTAGCTGGGTCCGCAAGCTGAAAGCTGGGGTCGATCAGGCTCTCGGAACAGATGATCAGTTGCAAGCGCTTTTGGACAAACTTGATGCTGCAGAAAAGGCGACATGCTCCGATATGATGTTCAAATCCGCGGTGATCTCAGCAAGATACATGGGGATTCTCAAAGAGGGCCTGTCACGCTTAACAAGCGAGATGCGTCATGTGCGTGGCGGCGTTAGTCAGCTAACAGAACTCCTTGGCGAGCGACAAATGGTCGATAGAAAGCTCGCAATAGCTCTTAGGTTCACAAGCCGGGAAACCGTCGATTGGTATCCAACTCCAGAGAGTCTAGGGACTCTACCGCCGGAAGATTTGAGCAGCAACTGCCAGTGGGTCTTTGAGGTGGAGGAGGTTAAGAGACTGATAGCAGATGGTAATGCGGATAGCCCCTATATCCTTCATTTACACGGGCCAAAGGGAACTGGCAAGACAACGGCACTATTGAGTCTGCGGGACTTTGTAGCGGGCCGACAAGGCGACCACCACGTGGCCTGGTCAGTGGTTTCATTCTTTCATCAGACTTGCGATGCAACTCTCGCCTTTGACCAAAGCTGTTTCCGAAGCTTGGCATGGCAATTTATCAAGCAAAACTCTGACCTAGAACATGCCATGCTTGGGGCGTTTTCAAAGGCTAATTCACAATCTAGTCCTGTATCCTTAGCCTGGGATCACGACGTCCATCCAGCACTAATGAGTGCCCGCCAAGATTCTGACGATCATGTTCTCATCCTTATTGATTGCGATAAACAAGATCACAAGTCTTTGGTTGAGGTAATTACTAATTGTTCTCGAATCCCTGGTTTTCATTTTGTCATATCCACGCAATATCAGCAGGAAGAGTATCACCGTAACTACCGAAGAACTCTAGTGCCTGTTGAAGCCTCTCGTGTAGTCAAGGTCACCAAGCATACCGAGGCTGATGCTCACAAAGCTATCCGCAATTTCCTGAACGAACTAGTGAAGGCGCACCAGCCACCAGCACCAGGACCACTGACCCCGGATACCCTAGCGGAGTACGAAGAGCGTCTGCGATTGTTCTTTCAACAAAGCGGGCGGTCATTCAGCGCGCTCAATGACTACATGAATACTCTCCGCAAGTCCTCATCTATGGCCAAAGACAAACTTGGTGCTGATGTCCAGTCGTCGGCATGGGCGGTTAGCCAGAAAACCCAGCAGGAAACCATCAAGAAGCTTTCCCCGGACGAGCGACAAGAACTGTCATTGATAATGGCTTGGCTACGCTTCGGTCTCATGCCGCTGCGGATCCAAGCTCTCTCTCTCCTGTCTGACATCACACTTTTCAGCTCGGGCAGTCATTGGACGAAGATGGTTCGGGAGAGGATCAATAACAAGTACTCGTATTTCGTCCAGGTTGATAGGCACGACATTGTTGGCTGGCAGCCAGATTTTAACCCCGAACTTTTGTTGCGTGAAGAGTCTATCACAGAACAGCCAAGTTCCAGCAGCCAAGCTCCCCTAGATCCAGGGATAGAAGGTGTTTATGTTCGAGTGCTCAAAGCTTTGTTCCCTTTAGATGGAGACTTTGAACGCCTAGGCCTGAAGCAGGCCCTTGAAGATCTCAAGGGTATTGTCTTAGTTCTCAACGATGACAACGACCAGCTCCTCCTTGTCATTGCTTGCCTGAGGATCTTGGTGGATATGCACCATACCACGAATTCCTTTGATGCTTCTACAGTCGATAACACTGCATTTGAACCACTTCCATCCGCAAATAAAGTCGACTCCGAGGCCCGAAATGAATTGAAATCTTACTGGGCCGATACGTTGGCCCTGGTCCAAGATCCTAACGCAACAAACTATGTTTCTTCCCATTCTAGCAGCCATAGGCAGTCTACCTCTGGAGATCAGGAGATCTCTGTGACTTCCATGCCTCTAGTTGAAGAAGATTTCATGACTACTGATCGATATGACCAAGATGATATCTGCTACATGACGACTTATGCTGTCGCGTGTTTGGTGCCTCACATTCGATCTATAAAAAATATCAAAGACTGCGATATCAAGCTTAAGGAAGAACTCGCCAGGCTGCTTCCTAAACTCATCGGCGACCCCGCCGCGGGGTATATAGAACTAGGGGCCACTTCGCCAAAATCTAGCTCACATTACTGGTACAAAACGCATGTCAAAGCGCTTCTTTCCCATGCAGAGCTATCGCTGAGATATGATAAGGGACCTGGAGTATTAGGAGGTCTCTTGGAAGATGAAACCATAAGGGATGCCTTCAAGGCAGATGGCCGCAATCTTCGGGGTTTTACCGATGTTCATAGCGAAGATGGTAATCCATCAGAGCATAGCCGCCGGTCAGAAATAACTCGTGTCAAGTGGTCGCAACTCGATCCTGTTCGTTATTCCCGTTCCTCAGATTATCGAAGGCCGACCAGGACAGAACGCCCATACCGAACACAGACCCGCAACGTCAGCTTGTCGCCAGAATCTCACTGGTCATCATCAAGTGAATCTAGATCAATATCTTCAGTCGATGATAGAGTATCAAGGTCCCCACGGTATGATTATAACTCCAATTTGGAGCAGTCGGCGCCAGAGAATCTGGATGTTAAGGGAATGGAAAATTTGTATGCCGAACCGGGCTGGCCGTATAATTGGATGCTTCAAAAGCTGTTCCTGGAGTTTGATGGTGCAAGGAGACATTTGGTTGCTGGAGTTGCATACGCCTGGAATGTCTATGACCGCTTTAAGGTGAGAAGAGCATTTCCAACTCTTACACACAAAACACACAATCTATAGTTTGCTTACTAACAACCGAGTAGCCCGAGAGCGAGAGAATGTCGTCTCTAGCAAAGTTGAGAGCCCATACATTAACCTTGGAAGAATTTGCCAGGTTTGAAAACTGGGCACGGACTGTTGTAAGCTTTGACGAGCTCTCAGCTTCGGAAAAGAACAGATACTTGATGTCTGCAGTCACCATTCTGAGCGTCTTCTGCAGGACCACTGTTGAGCCTCGAACGCAGTTTCTTCTCCCAATTAGAGATCTAGATGTAGATGTGGGGGCTAATGCCGATGTTGACGACGAATTGGCAATCCCGCAGCAAAAGTACCCAAAGCTAGATGGATATCCTGGACATCACCACAACGAGGCTATCGACCAGTACAGCCTCTCCCTCCTCAAGCTCACACAGGAAGCCAAAAGTCTTCGTGGTGTTGTCCCCTATTGGATATTATGCTATGTTAAGGAGACTAGCACTGTCCGTGACTACCTGGTGGATCATTTAGTCCATCATGCTGTTCTGTCAGCTCGCTACAAGCGAAGCCAAATGGATAGTGGTGGCAAATATGTCACATATGATGACTCAGTGAAGCCAGAACTGGGATGCCCCTCGCGCATCATTGCAGACACCCTGGTACATCTGATAACCGAAGAGGTCACTAATTCAATTGCCCGCTGCGATAAAACCATAGATCATGCTTTGCTGAAAGACATCAAACTCTGGACGCGCTTAGCCGTTCACAATGATTCCACTATCAGCACTGTTCGGAGTCTACTTCTGCTTCATAACTCTGTGTACACAATGGACATATATGCTGAGCTTCTCAAAGCCATGCAAACCGCTACTGAGGACTGGCGGGCTCTCTCGCAAGACTACGTTCTCAGTATGATTGCTGATCCCGATCTCTACAAGATTGTGCAACATCTCGCTGTCAACAGCATACTCTCCACCTACTTCCTACCCATATTCAACACTATTAAGTCTGAGATTTTCAGCAAAAACAATATCTACTCAGCTAATATCAAACACGTAGTCATCATTGCCTTTAACAAACTCTTTACCTTTCGCTTTCCAAATGCCTCCAACATCCAGGAGTCTCTCAGCTGTGTTGACAATCTCCTGAACAACACGTACTATGGCACCCGGTCCCTTACTGAGTGGCAACGTCATTATCTCTATCTCCACAAGTTCGCCCTTACATATCTAGCTAACCTGGGCTCTTCCTCCGACCTTTTTGCAGCTTTGGGCCCTGTCATGTCGGCCGCCAAGGCTAATCTCTCGCGTGGGAAAATTGGCAACATTGTCCGAAATAGCTGCTTTCAGCTTTGGGCCCATCCCTCCACCCGACAACCCAATGAGCCCTGGCTGCTTGAACTACTCGAAAACTCCCTGAAAATCTACCAGGAGTGTCCGTATAGCCGTTCGGATATTCACCGGGTCGCCAAGATGCTAACGGCTATTGGCGATTCGAGGTTTGCTCCGAATGCGTGGCGCTTGCTAGCAGCTTTAGATTACTATGAGTATGTGCCGTCGGGTGAGCCTTTAACGATCAAGTATACAAGAGATCGATTGAAAGGGCATTCTTTGGCTTATCGAGACTTTATGCATGCGCAGACTTGGCCTGTCACAGCACCATGGCCAATGGATATCGAAGATTTCAAAGTCAAGCTGCCAGAGGCTCTCTTGGATAAATGGCCCTCAGTTGATGAGACTCAAGAAGAAGAGAGCATTCGATACCTTAGGTCGCAAAGAATATCCAAGCAAGACCATGTGGATCTCTCGAAGCGATGGGCAGACTACGTGGCTGACATACGCTGGAGATGCTTCGTGTGTCTAGAGAGTGTTGTGAAGAATAAAGAGGGCAAGTTGTTCGTTTGTCGTCATTGCTCAGGGACGAATGGGCTTGTTTGTCTGGGGTGTCACACAAGCCTTTATAGCGGGGAAGAAAGGAAAGACCTGAACATGGCACGGATGACTTACTGTTACAAGATAAACCTGTGGCTCGGTGTAGATCATATTGGAGGCTCAAGCGGGCGGTCAGGCAGGAGTGAGTGGGTCGGAGAGGCGCTGAAAATTCTGAGGAATAGCCCAGAGAAGTTTGTCAACGGACTAGAGAAGCTATCGTTTGATTTTCTTTTTGCTGAAAATTCCGAAAGCCTGCGAGTGTCACGGCATATTCGCGAGCCGAGTAGCGAAGCATCAAAGCTAACTGTAGCTTCGAAGTCAAACAGCAGCAACCTTGGCGATTCTGATCCCATCGAGATCCCTACGCCTGAGGCCATGCCCCTCAATCTACAAAGCACTGCCACTCTGCTAGACGACCCCCTGCCCAGTGTTGCCGTCGCCAATTCTCCCGAGATCTTGGCTACTGACGCCAAAGCGCCGAATGAATCTTTGTTACCACTTGCGGGTCAGGATAGGCGTAACGATACCCCGGAGGGGGCAGAGGGAAAGGGAAAGGAGAAGGAGAAAGAGAAGGTGGGGGGGAAGATGAAAGCAGAAGTGAAGCTTTTTCTCAACAAGTTCAAGGAAAGTCTCTAGCTAAAACGTAATATATCCGATGAACTTTGTAGCAGTGGATAGAGAACCCAATAACAAAACGAGCACAGACCCAGCAAAGCTAGGGCAGAAATGAAACTAACGGTATCTCGATCAGATAACCTCACCGCCGAAATAATAATAGTAATAGTTATTCCTCTCAAGAACAATTCGTTTCTTAACTAACCGAGTAATATGAATGGGACATCGGAGCACAGGACAACTAACGTCCGCTATCAGAAGGTCCCGATCATTGGACGCCATTCTACATCTATAGTGATTTAGGCAAGATTTTTTACGCAAGACCTAGGTAGCCTACGATCTAGTCTACCAGAAGCAATGTTTCTGCCACAATCATAGTAGAAGCAGCGCCTAAAGAATGCAAGCAACCGAGCCTAATGACACAATTACCCCGGCGTGCATTCGTGTGGTTTCCCTGGCTGAAGCTCAAGCTCTCGAGCCGGAGCCTGCAAAATACCCATCGCTGCCCGACTTCTAGCAACAGAGACTAAGCAAGCTAAAACAGGCTAGTTGGTTAATGCTAATCGATCAATCCCTAAGTCTACCACCAGCTTCTCGCTTACCCATGGCCCTCTTGGCGGGCAAATCCCCAGCATGCTAACCCTCCGTAGGTGTCTGAAAAGAAAAAGTAATTCCCGATCTCCAACAATACCATCCGTCAGGATTCATTATGGAATGGATTAGGCCGGTATGCCGCACTTTACACAAGTATATAAGCGTTCTCGAAGCTATCCCGTTTCGAAACATGAAGAAGAAATCGAGAGTTTTTGCTATTTCAGTTTGACTTTACTCGGAGGCTTGAAAACCACCCAGGGAGAAAATAAATCATTCAAAATAGTAACATATTCTGTAGTTAGGGGCAATAGGCGCACACACGACCAACGCAAAATGCTTAATGGAAAACATGAAGATAAATCCAGTTTAATATGAATATACGTGAGTCTTTCTATAAACAGTTGTTCAAGTGAACTTGCTATACACCTACACCTGCGCCTTATACATGCCTATATCCTAATATCAGTATTCCCCTCTAAGAGGCTACGGCGTTCCGGGCCTTAGACATCGACTCGCTGGTACTCCGTGTTGTAATCCTTCAGCTGCGTAGCCGATTCTCTACCGCTTTCGGCGCGGTTTCTGTCTGAGAAGCACCGAGAGGGATGGAAGATGTTTAGTAGGATGCTGACGATGAACATCAGACATGCGTCCAAAACATAAATGAAGATCTCCTTAGTCTGTAGCACCGACTCGCTGCCCTGGATGTACTCGACCATGCGGAAGAGAGAACGAACCAGGATAAAGAAACTCGCGACGTAGAGGACAATAAGGAGCCTGTTCCAGGTATTGTCGAGTCTCTTGACCGTCGAAGTCGGCTTCTTGTTGATTTTCCGGTGGAAGTGCCAAGTAACGACTATAAACAAAGTGAAGAACATAATCTGGACGACAAGACCGCCAACAATCAGGTTTTCTCCGGAGGATTGCTGGGCCGCGGTTTCGGCACTGGAAAGCTGCGCACCACCTATACAACGAAGAAAAAGTATTGCGTTAGACTCAGTATCAGACAAAAGAAGGCAGATGGAGGGCAATATCACTAACCTATGCCCTGGAGAAGAATCGAAGCAATATCTCCAACCAAGAAGAACTTGGTCAGCCAGCCCGGACGAACCAAAGAGTACTCCTGAGCGTCGAGTAGCGTGATAAGACGGCCGAGAATCATGTAGATAGAAGCAGCGTAGAAGGTAGGACCAAAGAGAAGAAGGAGATTTTGGGCGATGTATGGACCTAGACTCCAGTTTGGCGTTTCTTTCGCGCTTATACCGCGGCAGGCATAACCAATAGTCTCGACTGGATAGTTGAGGGGAGTATGTTAGCGCCTCTCTGCGGTAGCTCCACGGGTCAACTAGATATATACGTACAAATTGAGCCCAGCAAGAAGGGAAGGAAAAACCATGTCTTGGTTTTGACGAGTTGAAAGGTATGGACTAAGGATGATATCAAAAAGCCTATCGTGAAGACCATAGCCGCAGCAAGCGAAGGGTCGTACTTGTATCGGTCATTGCCTTCGTCGCCAGCCATTTTGTTGGTTAGAATGTAGTAAGCAAGCTAAAGAAGTCGCGATGAAGATATAAGCAGAGAAAGCGAAGAAAGCGAAGAAGCAGGGCAGTTGGCGTATGCTGTGGTGAAGACAGTAACAAGATGAATGTATGCAAAAGAGGAATTGAGATGGCTCTGGGTTATGATGATGATATTGAATGATGATATTGAATGATGATAAACAGAACTTCTTGCAGGCGCGATCCGGGACTTAATGTACTTTTTGGCAAGTGGTATCTCAGACATGCGCTTGTTCATTTCAACCCACCCAGGCACCCTTTTTCAGGTCCTTTCTTTTGCTGCCTAGAATAAACCAGCCGTCTCCATCCTAGGACCACGTTAAGGGGGATTGTAGTGTGCATCTTGCTGCTGCCTATCACAAAGTGAGGAATGTACTGTTCTCTAAATGAGACAAGAGAGATCAACCGGAGGTTTTGACAACAGCCGCTTGAGGGGCGGAGCAGTGCAGATAGCAGTGCATGTATGAAAGCTAGAAACAGCTGTATAGATAAAAAGGAGTTACGTGCATAGGGGGTGGTACTGTTTTACTTGTTCGGAGGGTTAAACGTTGGCTAGTGTCAAAGTTCGGGCCTCTCGTCTCGTGGCTATAGCCTTTTTCTATGTAGTAAGTCTAAGTGGGTCTAGTCGGCTGCGCCTAATTTTATTGGCCAAGCCTTTAGGCTGCAGAATTTAAGTTGCTGCTATAGTAATGGTAAAAGGTTGTTCGTGGGTGCTAATAATAGACGCCGCGACTTGAGCCGCATTGGAAACGCGGACTCGGGCTAGGAGAGATGCTTTTGAATATATTTATCGTCTACGGGGATCACAGATATCAAAGAGCGCCGAACTAGCTACCGAACAGAATTAGCCCTCTACAAGGGACTACACAGTGTTGATGAGCGAAGCGCAATTGCCCCCAGTTTAGATGACATTAACACGCAGATAGCGGCGGAGTTTCGGGGCTGCTTCCAAATGCACGAGCTGCCCTATCCAAACACAACAATGTCTTCACGATCACAGCCCGCTTCCACTCCGTTATATTGCGCCTTGCAAGGGAAGACACCTTTGAATTGACGACATCTAGGGTTCGTAGAATCAACCCGGCATAAAGTGATATACTGGGGTAGCATGCGTGTTCTAGTGGGGCCTGGTTCAAGTATATCACATACTTGTTATGCTTAACAAATAGCTGTGAAACAGTATATGATTTGTTTGTACCTGGTGGTGCAACAGTTGATATGTAAGATTTGATTTGATTTCAATTTATTTTTCGTCTACTGGAATCACTGAGATCAAACGACGCCGGATTGGTTACCGGACAGAATTAACCCTCCGCAAGGCTGACCACAGGATTCTGACGAGCGAAGCACGTATGCTCCCAAGCAAGCTTGCTACCCGCCTTCCTCCTGTAGTCGTCAACAACAAAGAAAAAAAAAGAAAAAAAAAGAAAAAAATCCCCATATATATACCCTAACCCTACGCCTGGAAGTGGGGCTAACCCCCAACTTCCCCACAAACATTCGTTCCCCAGAGAGAGTTTTCCACAAACATGCCACACCGCCCCACCATACTTAACTTTTATCGTTTCGCCACTTTCCTCTTCGATTTGATTGTGATCTTTTTTAATGTCTACTGCGGTCACTGAGATCGAACGACGCGCCTATATCATCCCTTTCCTATTTGGAATAGGAATTGGAATGTATTTAACGTCTACAGGAACCATAGAGATCAAACAACACCGGATTAGCTATCGAACAGAACTAATCTTCTGCAAGTTTTGCTGAGCGCAGTGCAATGGCCTCAAGCCAACTTGCTGCTCGTTTTCGCCCCACAGTGTTGGCAACACCAAAAAACAAGAAAAAAAGCAAACCCCCAGATATAGCCTAAGCCTGGAGGTGGGGCTAACCCCCAACTTCCCTTCCTTCCCTACCTACAAACATTCGCCTCTCTGAAAAACCTGTCACGCTCGCTAAAGTCATAAAAGTCCCAGTGTAACCTGGTGTGAATTGACTTTTGTTGAACTTGATTTATTAAGAGGTTAAGTTTTATCCGCGTCAAACGTAGCTACCTCACGCATCTACTCGATGATTACCCGATAGCGGCCTCCAAAGATAAAGAAAATCCCGACCGTGTGGAGCGGATGATATATCTTTTCACTTTACCAGTGGTAACTGCCTTGCAAGTGTGGATGAAGCATATGACAGCCCAATTTCTAGTGACCCACTAGCCCGTTTGAAGACAAATTTTAGATGAGACTATAGTCTTAAGTGGGTGAGTAAACAGTAAGGTTATCCTCCTAGTTAGGTAAGTGCAGCCTTAAAGCCCCACAGCTCATGACAAAGTCAAAGAAGAAGACACGAATGGAAAATACTTGGCAGTGTGTCTAGTAGTCTGGACCTTGAGGGCTGTGCACAAACATATCCCTCAGCCCCACCATACTATGACAAAAACCTTTCTCACTTTGGTGACTTTGATAGTTTATTGCTTTTCCCCTT
This sequence comes from Ceratocystis harringtonii, assembly GCA_002018265.1. NCBI lineage: Eukaryota > Fungi > Ascomycota > Sordariomycetes > Microascales > Ceratocystidaceae > Ceratocystis > Ceratocystis harringtonii. The sequence goes on along the minus strand of MKGM01000427.1, from coordinate 5,675 downwards.
CAGAATTGGAATTATAATATTTCGACGTCTATGGGAATCTCACGGATCCAACGATACTGGATTAGCTACTGTACAGAACTAACACTCTAAAAGGTCCACTAAAGAGTTTTGCAGAGTGAAGTGCAATTGCCCCAAGCTAACTTGTTGCTCATTTTCACTCCACATTATTCACAGCACCAAGAAACAAAAAAGAAAGAGCAATTCCCCAGATATGCCCTGGGCTAGCCCCCACAAACATTAGCCCCTCTGAAAAACCAGCCGCGCTTTGTAGGAGGAGGGAGAGCTTTCCAAACATGCCCCACCGCCCAACCAGACTACGATGAAAACCTTTTGTCACTTGAATAACTTTGGTAATTTCCCCACTATCCTCTTCATTAAAAAATCTTTGATCATCTTTGTATCTGCATGTACAGCCAATCCACGATCCAAGCTGTGGTCATTGCTTTATGAAGTTTAAGGCCTAGTTGCCCTGCGTTACCTGCTGCTGTATTCCACCAATAATGGATTAGCCACATATTTTACGTCAGAAACTCTAGTAGAAAGCTGTTGCCACTCCAGGTGACGGATTAATGGACGATAGATGATTCTTCAGAAGCTGCAGGCCTTTGTGAATTAGTTGAGATTTCGAATTGTACCATGGAGGTTGACCAACTGAAAAATGACGTAAGGTTGCACAAGACCGCTTGTAGATAGATGTAGTTCTTCCAGTCTCCCAGTATTTAAGCTTTACCCTTTTTGAATAATTATAGCCGACCTTTATTTGAAGCTGGCCCCAGGTAGAGATCCACAGAAAAGTGGAACGCACACTTATGAACTATATTTGTTGTGGAGATTCTAACTCCATTCGGAATAGCATCGGGTAAACACTCGATGTAGATATGTGTGAGCAGATAGAGAACATAGCCCCTCGATAAATTCGAATTCAATATACATATGTTACAACTATATTGATTTGTAGAAAGAGTAATTGCGTCGAGTGGGAAAAAGTTTTATTCTACGTTAGTATTTTTGGCCTGACTGTGGGCTGGAAAAGTGGAAATGGCCTCAAGAACGTAGGGCTTGTGCCTTTTTAACTAGATGGCAGATTAGTAAGCCCTTGGTTTTTGTGTGGTAATTTTGAAGAGGAAATTTCCATTCAATTTTCTAGGACTTGATATAGCTTATGGTGTGTGGATCGGTCACGTGATAGGGCCACAGTGTGGCTGAGACTTTATATCACTACACTTTGTGTGGATTTGTAAATGAACTGATAGGAGAAGTTTGGCTTCGCGGATAACACAGAGACCATTCCAAGTAGACGTAGATCTCTATGAACAAGTATTTAAAGCTATGGGTAGAGGCAGTGGTAGCAGGTAGTGGAAGCCAGAAGGCGTGATGATGGCCAGAGGGATTGGAGTGTGTGTGTTTGTGTGACTTATGTAGAGCAGAGTGAAAGCAGCTTCAACAAATGCTTCAAAGTTTGTTAGACCAAAAGGACGCACTCCTGAGCTACAGTTGACGCAGGGAATTGAAGAGAACAAAGGTAAGCAAGCAAGAGTACTCTGGGAAAAGATGGTTGGGTCACTGATAAGAAAGATCAAAATTTAGGCTCAACTCGGGCGTCAAAGGGCGCTGCGAAATGACGGCAAGCATAAATTTTGAGAAAGCCGTTGTATTGGATCAGCTTAGCTGCATCTATTCTGCAGCCTCCTAGACATATTTGTATGTGAATGGCAAACTTCCAGTCCCACAAGCGGCATATGTAGCTGCCGATAGTACTCTACTACGAGCAAGAAGACATGAGGAAGGCTGCCTATGGGTTATCATAACAGTGTATGTAAAAGCAAATCAATAGAAGCTACACTGACTTGCGGGTTTTACAAGCTAAGAAAGCATGTGCTGATAAATGATACGAATGGGGAGGATGTGCACCCCGGGCTGTCTATTGAGTACGCCGGATCACTGGACGAGGCGAAGACGATGATTCCACTGTCTCCTAGAGCTTCTAGTAGTCTTGGGCTAGACATAGTCAAATATAAGGATATGCTGCTATTTTCTAGAACAAATACTTTGAATCGCTGTGAACTTGGCCGATTATCAGCCTTATGTGAGACGTTACACAAGGATCTAGCCGAGTCAAGGTGCACAAGGATCTGAGGTAACTTCTATTTTCCTGTCCGTTCCTTCTACTTTTAGCACGGCCCGCTCAACGTCTTGTGTGTAGTGATTTATCGGTACAACAAGTGATGCTCGACTATGAGACGACCTTAAAGTTGGGGAGTTAGTTTGGACAAGACGCGAGGGTTTACATAGTTGACTATGATAAGCAGAGACTAGCTTAATGGTGGACTGGGCCAGAAGCTATCTAGAAAGCATAGCGATGTGATAATTTAAGAAATGGCAATAGTAAGGTATGATGGGACTAGGTAGGAGCCATGAGTTGTGATTGTCAAAACGGGCTAAATATACAGCATTGGGAAATAAGAATGATCATTGGGAGCTCCGGCCTGCATCGAAGTTGCAACATAATGCCACTTTCAACTTCTGTAGACATAAGACTTGTCAAAAGATCTATCGGTGTGGCTTTTTTTAATGCAGAAAGGCTAGCTATTAAAGTGTTACATCGATTTTAAAGGTTTGGTAGGGAGGAGGTAAAGATGAGACTAGTCGGGGACCAGAAAAAGGATCAATACGGAGCATTGTCATGCCGGGGGGTAGCCCCGGCATGAAGGAACTGTGCTGTAGATTATTACTATGAACACTTTTAAGAACTAGCTGGTTTTCTGTGTGTAAATCTCCCAATAAATCACAAAAGCTAAATAAAGGAAGAGTGGCGAAGCAAGATTGAAAAAAAAGAAAAGTAGTCTAAGCTGGGCCGGAGATGAGTTGGGTGCTCGCTGAACACTTGAAAGTTACTGCGAGGGCAGGTATTCTGTGCCAGAAAACCAATAGCATCTGCTGCTAGAGACTCTCCTGAGCCAAGGATAAAAGGCATGTGAATAAGAAAGACGGGTACATTTGAAAAAAAAAAAAAAAGAACAGGCGCAGAGAACGGCGGCCAGGCTGGGGCGTAGCCCCAGCTGGGGCTCTGGTGGAACTCTGTTAAAGAGTAGATAGAAGCGATTCAGAATATAATGACTCGATGGAGCAAAGATAAGCGCTTGAAAACAGCTTCAATAATGCTGGATTACACATTGGAATGGTGTAAAATATGAAGTCTTATCATATCAGGAATGGACATTCGATATCGAGAGCCTCGGCCGGGGCTACGCCCCGGCCTAGGCAGACGCCATCCTATGAAGTTGATATTGCTTCTCTAAACTAACACGTTGCTTTTATGTATGGGGTAGCAAAGCTCGCATGAAGCGCACGTGAGAATGAAAAACGAGTGCATGAAAAAGAAATAGGTGCGGAGTGGCGGGACCGGGGCTCAAGCGAACATTCTTCAGAGAGCAGACATAATTAGTTCCTAGTATGACCAGTTGATAGGACAAAAAATTCGCTAGGAAATGATCAAGCTCTCACCAACTCGCTGACTGGAATAGTGCAAAGTTTGAAGCACGGTTGTACCGTGGAGGAAAGGTCGGTATTGGTGTCGGGGTGCTCAGCCGGGGCGTAGCCCCGGCTTTGGAAGTGCAATGTCGGACAATCTACTTCAACAACTTTCATGTTAGTAATTCGTTGATTGGCAGTAAAAGTGTATGTATGGGTATCTGCTTATCGTAAAGCGAGAATAGACGTGGAAAGCTTGAAGACGGACTGGCGCGGCACAGGCTTGACCGGGGCGCAGCCCCGGTCAGGGTCAATGATACTAGCCAACATATTTCTTGTCATGGCATTTGAAGTTTTGGCAGGACAATGCAGCCCAAAGATGTCGTGAAAGTACTAAAACCAGGAAGGGAATAGAAAGCGTAGGGAAACACAGAAAAGGAAGACCATTTGGCCGGGAATCCTGTGGGCTTTCGTGGGGCAAGACACAGAAGTGATCCCGAGTAAGATGACTTTTTAGGACTAAAAGAAGCGTTGAAAATGCTCTGGATCTGACTAAATTGCAGCCTGAAATCGCGTAAAAGATCAAGCACGGTCATGTCGGGAATTGACTTTCAAGATTGAGGACCTTGGCCGGGGCTACGCCCCGGCCTAGGGAAACTTCGTCGTATGAGTTTGATATTGCGTCTCTAAACTAACACGTTACTTTTATGTATGGGGTAGCAAAGCTCGCATGAAGCGCATGTGAGAATGAAAAACGAGTGCATGAAAAAGAAATAGGTGCGGAGTGGCGAGACCGGGGCTCAAGTGAACATTCTTCAGAGAGCAGACATAATTAGTTCTTGGAATGACCAGTTGATAACACAAAGAAATGCGCTTGGAAATGAGTAAGGTCTCACCAACTCGCTGACTGGAATCGTGTAAAAGTTGAAGCACGGTTGTACCGTGGAGTAAAATTCGGTATCGGTATCGAGGTGCCCCGCCGGGGCGTAGCCTCGGGCTGAGTAGACCTCGACATATTATGCTGATATCCCTTTCCTGATCGTTATATTTGTTTTGAGTGTCGAGCAAGTTACATTTGCCGAAAGTAATATTAGTTTCCATCGTGCGGGATAGGGCCGGGGCGTAGCCCCGGCTTTGGAAGTGCATTGTTGGACAATCTACTTCAAGAACTTTCGTGTTGGCAATACGTTGGTTGGTAGTAGAAGTACCACTGTGGTTATCTGTTCATCCTGCAGGGAGAATAAAGGTGCAAGGCGTGAACCAGGACTGGCGCGGCACAGGTTTGGCCGGGGCGCAGCCCCGGCCGTGATCAATGACACTCACCAACATACTTCTTCTCATGGAATTTACAACCTATGCCAATTCATGCAGCCCAAAGATGTGATGAGAGTAATAAATGAGGGTGGGAATAAAAAAGCGTGTGTATTTCTGACTAGAATTATGTAGAAGATGAATTGTAAACATGCCAGGGAATGAAAATCGGCAGCGCTGGCATCGGCCGGGGCTACGCCCCGGCCTGAGCACTCGTCATTGCATGATGTATACATCGCTTCTGTCAAACAACAAAATTCTTTTGAGTGGAAGTAATTATATTTGCATTATCTAACAATGTATCCATGATCCAAGACAAGTCTGGGGGCAAGCCCCGGCCCAGCGCGGCTCGGCCATGTTCTTCAAGTATAACTCGGTCAGTTTTGAAACATCCATCTTATCGTCGGGGTGGAGTGGAACTTAATTTGCGCAATTAGCTTCGCGGGTAATTATAAGTAGAGCTCTGCGGCAGTAGATTGTGGGGGCTAGCGTGCAGCCGGCCAGGCCGGGCGTGGCCCCGGCCTGGCCAGATGTTGCTGCCGCCACCCAGGAACACTACTATCGATGCACCATGCGCACGCTCTATCGTGTAGTATTCAAGCACACAAACTCTGGTTGCATACATTCACGCGAAATGCGATGCAGATGTAGCGGGGCTATACCCCGCTCAGCATCCATACGCATGCATCGTGAGCCTCCGGCCGGCCGGAGGCTCACAAACAGTCTTGCACATTAACCACTCTGCTTCCCGTTGCTCACGTCGAGCAACAAACGCACCGTAGGTGCGCAAAGCGAACTAACATGGGAACACAGTGTCCAACTGATACCAGGGTCTCATCCATTCACCTGTTTCTCAACCACCAAACATTCCACTCACAAATACGGAGGCAAAT
>MKGM01000426.1:0-12580 GCA_002018265.1 Ceratocystis harringtonii | reverse complement strand
TCAATGGCAGAGGAAGAGGACACTTACAGTGGTAGAGGATCCAATCGTATACCAGAATTCCCAGGGCTAGCGTAATGATGTAGAGGAAGAAATGGCGGTGGTTATTGACACCGATGCAGTTGTTGACCCATGGGCAGTGGTGGTCGTGTTTGGCCACACAACGCTGGCACCGCTTGCAGTGCTTGCTGCGCAGTGGCGTGCGGATCATGCATGTGACACAGAAGTTTTCCTCGTCAAACTTCCATAGGCTAAGCAGCTCGTCAATCACGGCCTTTTGCTCTGCGATGCCGTTGAGCCGCGGGACAAACCCGGGGTCGTACACCATGGAGGCAGTGTAGAAGTAGACAACCAGCACAAAGCACACGATAAATAGCAGGCTTAGGAGCGAGTGCGACTCGCCGGCTCCAGTCCTGAAGGTCGTCTCGGGCATCACCGTCCATAGCCAGTTGAGGCCAGTCCAGAACAACGTCGCGGCAAAAATGCCTGCCATCCAAGGTGTGCGGCTAAAGTGGCGCATGTCTGGGGGGGCATATTCCATTACCTGCTGGGCGACCCACATGAGACCATACGAGGCAGCAGCTGTGGTGGGCACGGCAGCGAAAACGGGCATGTGGGCCATGATGTTCAGGCCAGCCCAGACAAGGATGAAGGGCCAGAAGAACATGAACTTATTGACGAAGCCCCGCCTGTCCTGGAGCATGTAGGCCGAGCCAGGCCAGCTAGGCACAGAGGCATGCCCGTCTTGGTCGTACCCACACTCCTTGAGGGCGCGGTGCCAGGCTGATGCAGTGTTGAGTTCTACCGCAGTCGTGGCAGGGGTCTTTCCGCTAGTCGTCTGAGCGAAGCGGTCGGCGCCGTACTCAATGAGCTTGAGAATGCACTGCGGCGAGCCCTTGACCAAGGCCCAGTGAAGCGCAGTGAAGCCTTGCTCGTCGGTGATGTGCACAGAAGCTCCCCATCGCAGGAAAACGTCGACGCAGCGTGGGAAGCCCTTGTAAGCTGCCCACATAAGAGCAGTGTGGCCGTAGGAGTCAAGCACGTCGACGGGGATTCCCTGATGCAGGAGCAGAACAATCAGGAGCACGTTGCCATTGAAGCTACTGATATGAAGCGTGTTGTATCCTTGGGAGTCGGTGATAAGCGGGTCGGCGCCGTGCTGGAGGAGGAGATTTACGGTGTAGTAGTGACATCTTTGGGCGGCCCATTGCAGCGGGGTTGAGACGGATTCGCCGCCTTTGCGGTTTATTTCTGCGCCGTGATCAATGAGGAACTTGCACATGGCGTATTGGTTGTTGATGGCAGCCCACTGGAAGAGAAACAGGGTTAGTAGGTCAGGGTTAGAGGCGGGGGAGAGATTGAATGAAAAATAGAGTAACATGAACAATAACATGGACAATGGGTGGCAAGTGAGAATGGGCAAGCGTTCCCTCGCCTCAGACTTACATGCAGCGGAGTGATTCCCTCATCATCATGATAGGTAGCATCGTAGTTGCCTGTCTCAAATAGTCTCTCCATGGCCGCGATGTCACCCACGCGCGCAAAGTGCATGATGTCCGTCTCGTCAGTAGCGCCGACAGCATCAGCACGGGGCGCTGCTCCAGCGGCAACAGTATCGTTGTTGCGAGACGCATCGGCAGCGGGATCAGAGGCAGCCAGCGACTCACTGCCAGAGCCGAGGTGGCCGAGCTCCATGGTGCTGTTGGTGCTTCCAGAGGCGTTGATGTCGAGCACAGGCGCGGCAATTGTGGATTTGGATAGTGGACGGAAGAGATGTTTCTGGGGCTTGTCCATGCCACAATGTGGGGAGGGCTCAGGCGGAGAGCGGAGGGGGAAGGGAAGCAGAGTCGGGATTTGCTACAGAGGCTCGGCTTCGATAGCGTTGGTCGAATGGTGGTGGTGTTGCTGGTGTTGATGTTAGCTGCGAGCTAATGGCGTCTAATTTATTCCACGCTGGCACGATTTAGCGATGTCTAGGGTAACCTGGCGGTTAAGGCAAGGCTTAGGGATAAGCGGGGAGGGCGTGGAAGGGTTGCTTATACAAACAACATGGGAAGCAAGACGACACGAGAATGCTGGGGAGTAGAGGAGAGAGGAGAAGACGATAAGTGGTAGATGAAAAGGGAAAAGAGAAGAACGAAAAAAAGAAAAGGAGAAGAAAAAGAAGAAAAAAAAAGAAAAATGCAGCGAGGGCAGAGCAGAAATGAGCATGTATCAAATATGACGAAGTCGGCGGGTGCTGCTAGTATTATGCACCAAAAAATAAACACAATAAAAATAAAAGCAGGTTTCCCTTTCTCGACTGTCCCAAGGCCACCGCTGGCAAGCCAAATTCATCTATTTGACTGGCCCGCTGAAGACTGCTGCCTAGCCTGTGCCCCACCCATACACATCTTATTGGCTGCCCTCGACTTGGGAAATTCCCTGGCTTTCCTGGCACAGAAGGAAGCTACAAAGGCACACACATACAAAGTAGTCCCTGCCTTTTTCAGACAGACCGTAAAAGGGGCAGGAAGAAAAGAAGTGGGCAGTGGCTGCTGGTGTACCTGGTACTTGCGAGCGGCCCTCCGCTGTGCCGACCTGCCGCAAAATGCAAAGCACAGGAAGTACCAGTACACACGCACCAAGATGAAGACCAAGACCAAGTCTCCATGCGACCGCGACTCGCCGCTAGCTAAGCTTCAATACCATGTAATCTTCGATACGCCGCGATGACTGTAATCGCTCAGTGACTGTTTGTCCGTGTCGTGTTTTCATGGTTCTCGAGGACGGCAGGTGCATGCTCAACCAACAAACCGGGTTACGTAGGATTTGCAGTGCAGCCCTCCAATGCACTTCTTCCACCAGGACTCACTGCGCCAAGCAGGGCGGAGACTGAATGCCCGCTCTGGATCAAATGTAGAAAAAGGGCAAAAAGTTCCTGCTCCCCTGCTTGCCCTCTAACACTCTATGCCCACCAAAGCACAGAAAAGACATCCGCCTGAATGTGGCTCGAGCACAAGATTTGGCATCATTTAAACCAAACTGCAGTCCAGGGGTGGGTGGCGAGCTTGGGTTCAATTGAGGCAGCTCTTTCTTTGCTTGGCTTGGCCAGCTGCAGATTTGTTTCGAGAAGCCACTTTCATCGGAGGTTTGGGAAGATCTGATGTGGGATTTCGGGCTCGTTTGGGGCTTGTTAGAAAGATAAAACGGCATGATTACTGTGGTAATAGACGAAAACGGGGGGGCCTACAGATAGCTCGTTGGTTTGCTTCGCTTTTGCTTCCATGGTCTTATCTGCTGCTGGTCTTTGTGGCTGAGTTAGGTCCTGTCACTCTAAAATTATGGTGCCCCTAATGAATGCTATTTATTCCTCGTATAAGCGATATGCCAATGGCAAAGGAAAAGTAAGAAGGGAAGAAGAGAAGACGAAAGGGAGGAAGTCCAAGATAAAAATGTAGTAGACTGGGAAAAGGGGGAGGGGGGGCTAGAAGGACAGCAAAGATGAAAAATCAAAAATTAGTAATAATAAAAGCGAAATATCAAGAAGCCCCCATGAACTCCCGCCATGATGCACGAATTTAACCCTATTCAACTCACTCCTATCTTCCTTAAACGTCAATAAGACCATAACAGCAAGCAGCTCATCGGCGAACTGCCCTCCATGGTGGCTCTGGCTTCCGCTTTGGCTTTCGCTATGACGCCCTCGATTCTCATTCTTGCCGATCTCTCCCCTCCGCTAGCCCGTGCTTTCTAAGACGAGTAGGCCATCCGGAACATCTAGGCTACGCTAATTTCTGACTCCCTCTCGCCTCTGGCCTCTCGTCTTTCGTCTCTCGTCTCGCTCATGCTTGCTGCCTTTAATCCACCATGCTGCCCATGGCGGCTAAGTACAAGACAAAAGAGAACTTGGCGAAAAATCATACGCCAATCCTTTCCTACGGCCAGCCCAACGTACCCATAATCATGATTGTATTGCCGCGCTACTGCCACAGCCAACGTGCATACAGCGTAACGTATGACGACTTGCAGTTTGAGTGCTGGTACATGTACCCATGCAGCCCATGCAATCTACATACACGTCTTTGCTTCCTTTTCTTTCCTTTCCCTTCTCTCTCAGTGACTCTTCGGGCGACAACAGGCGAGCACCAGCCAATCCTAAACCCGGGCCTTCAAAGGTGATTTTTTTGCAAGACAGTCCTAGCGAAACGCCATACGCCATATGGGCTTGGCTTCTGCCCATATTAGCATGTGTAGTGGCCCGTGTGCCATTGCTAAAACATTGCTTACTGCTTGCTTTCTTTCGCTCTGTCTCCCGTTGTTTGCTGCATAATCCATCTGCTCTGTTCCTCTGTGTTTTTGTTTTTTCCTTCTTCACTCTGTCGTTTGAGGGCCCGTGTCAGCTACACAGCCCTTGGCTCTCTAAAACGTTAAAACAATCAAACAAGGCGGCAACATAGCATTCTTTTTCTCGGGGGGTTTTTTTCTTTTCTTTTTTTCCTGGCCTTCTTTCAAGCTTCCCGGCCGACTGTGTAGGTAGCTCGACGTCTTGGGGGAACTTCTTACTCCTAGGCCTCAATATAATCCAGCTCCGCCTCGTTAGCTTCTGGTTGGCTGGCTGCCTGAGCAGGAGGATCTTTTGAAGAGTAGCTAGAAGCCTAGCCCCTCTCCATGCCATCCATGGAGAATCCCGGCTTCAACGTCAAGTCAAGCCCCGGTCCTTTTCTTCTCCTTGCTCCTCCTCCTCGTAAAGTCCAAACTGATCCGGCCACACATTGTCTACTCGGCGTTCAGTCCTCCCTGCCAGCTATTCTTTTTTTTTTCTCCTTCTTCTTTTTCCTTGTCCATGCCAACGTAAGCCCAAGTCGCTAATCGGTTTTGCTTTGCCCCTTCCTCCCCACTCCCGCCAATGTCTCACGTATGTTTGTAGCATCATAGCAAACTCAACGGATCACGTTACTTGAAACTTGGCGGCGTTGCTCGGTGATAAGGACTTTAGGCGCGGCTATTGGACTTGAAATATGGCAAAAGCCTGTCCGTAGAACAGCAGACAAATATCTTGAAAGGGAGGCCCTGCACTGATACGAGCACCGTAGGGTTAGGGCTCGCAAATGCACCGATTGTGGCCCAGTAAAGTGGGGTTAGGCTTCGCATGGGATTCTCGAAGGTTATCTGTGTAACTCTAAGGAACATCACGGTTGCCCTCCACGAAGACGGAGGGTGTTAAAGAAAAGCTTAAAGGTGTAGTTATAGGCAAAGGATAATGGCAAAGGGGAAGCAGAAGAAGCAGAAGGAGAAGCAAAAACTAGCAAAATTCAAGGCATGGCAGGCCTAACCCAAGACAGCGTAGCAAAGAGGCAAACAAAAGCCTGAGCCTGATGAGATTGGGCACACGGAAGACACACCCTCTGGCTTTTGTTTTAAGTACGGCTGCTCCGATAGCAACAAAGAGGCTGTCTGTTTCGCCCTCTCGTCTTTTGAGCCAGTTAGTTGCCTGAAGAGAAACAATAAAAACCAACATACTGCTTGTAGTGGCTTCTCTTGACTTCCCTGTTTCTTTGTTCCAACAAAGCATCAGCTTTTTTTTACAGCCTTTGTCTCTCTATAGAAACAAAGCCGCTCTTCTGCGCCTTTCCGTCTGTGTCTTTCTGCGCCCACAGATATTTACAACGATGGCAAGGCTCGTTGCCTTTTACCAAAACCTCATTGAACCTGACCCCCGACAGATTCTGCACGCGCCCTGACCAGCCAACTACAAAGCTGGCTTTCATCTCCTTTTTTCAAGCATTGCAAAACACCCCAAAACACCATCGTGATGGAACAAAGACCCCACGGAGCCATTTCAGCTTATAAGTATGGCGAGCAGAAACCCTTTTGTCGGAGGTTTGCTGATACACCGTCTTCACTAATCACCGATAACACAAACGACTGCAATTCTCTGCACCTCTCACTTTCGCTCTATTTATCATCTTTCCCTTTTCAAAACAACCACAACCCTCTGGCTCAACTGCCCGAAGTATTAAAACCCGCCCGGATACACACAAAAATACACATAAATCCGCGTCTATCAGATACATCGACTTCTAGGTCAGTCTCGTCCTGCTCCAAATCTACTCACGCTACTCGCCCAGCAGGTCATCCAACAGCCATGTCTCCTCAGCGCTGCTATTACTCTGGCTGTACTGTATATAACTGCCTTTGCAACCCCGATAACGTTGGATACGAGCAGCAGCAGCAGCAGCAAAGGGAAGATCGTGAGCTTCGCCGCCTGGCCCGGCAGGAGAAAGCTCGCCACAAGGCCGAGATCGAAGAATACGAGCGAATAGACTGCGAGATGTACGAGGCTGAGAAGTCATGGGCTGAAAGGGAACGCGAAATGGAAAAAGAAAAAGACCGCCAAGACCGCGAGCGTCGCCGCCGCCGCCGAGCTGAAAAGCAAAAGCTCGACAAGGTTATTGAGAAAAAGGTTGAAAAGAAAGTCAACGCCATCCTTACCGCTGGCCTGCCTCAACTGTCCCCCCATGCGGCCTTGCCTGGCAGCCCCTATGGCTCCAGCCCAAGTCACGCCATATATACCGCCATGGCGTCAGCCCCGACTAGCTTTGCGCCGCCACACAACCCCAATATTCCCCAGGGCTTCCCTGGGCCCTTTTCCCCGGGACCCCCTGTCTTCCCCCATGATCCATTTCCGCTGTCAGGCATTCCTGGAGCAGCACACCCGCCTCATAGTTACCCTATGCCGGCTCATGCCCGCCCTAATCATCAACAGGAAGCCTTTCAGCATGATAGGCGGGATCACCACACCCCCCCTCCGCCAGTGCCGACTGCACCAACCAGTGAAGACGAAGGCCGTTGGCCTAATACTCAACGCAAAGACCGTACTTCTCGACACTCACGCCGCCACCGGAATAGAGTCGAAGAACACATAGAAGAAATCTCGACACGGCTAAACAGTACTAAACTGTACGACCCTAACCCAGCATATAGCGATGAGTCGGATAGTGACAAAGAGTCGCCAAAGAGGATGCTGTTGCTTACCTAACTATGAGAGACGGCATCCGCGTCTATGAACGCTATGCGCAAGTAAACCTGTGAGACTGGGTGAAGCCAGAGGGCGTTTGTGGAATGTCATTTAGCATTTGGTGGTACCGTTGGTATCAGTTTAGATTAGAGATATGAAGGTTCAGTTTTCATTAAATACCAGTGTTGTTTGTTACACTTTGGGCGTTTGGATATTGTGTTTGATTTGATTATCAGAGGAAATATATACATACTTATATACATTTACGCACACACACATGACTAAAGTGAGGAAATGTCTGGGCTTGTATCTTCAAGTTGCGAAATAAAATAACAAAAAAAAAGAGACTGAAAAAAAGAAAAAAAAGAAACCCACTTATCCCGTACGAATTAAGACGCCCATGGTTTGTGACTTACAAACAAAGTGAAACGTAATAGGTAGTCAAAGGTGGGAGGGACTAGCCCCATAAGAAGAGCATGAAAACCATGCATATGTATTCGCTTATTATGTACACGACCAGGTGGCACCGTAGGATGTAGTCTGCCCTAAACATGAGCCCAGCCGTTCTCAACAAGAACCTGCATCTCATTGATCAGGCAGAAGTCACCCGGCTCACTGTTTCGCGGAGACTGGGACTTCCAACTGCGAATTCTACTGGAAACAACCCAGTCTTTGGTGAAAGTGAAGGTAAAAAGTCTGCGTATGCGACTCTCCCAAAGGCCCTTTGCAATCTGGCCCCATGTTAGCCAGCTCTCGCCGTTTGGCGGGTGTGTGGCTTGGTATGCTTCATAGTTGTAGGCAACTCGGACTTGCGGATTGAGAAACACGCCCATTTCCTTGCTTAGAGGATTGTCAGCGTGAATCAGGCAGCACTCGCTGCCTTCGAGATGCTGAATAGCTAAAGAATCTGGAATCCCGCGGAAGCGTAGCTGTTTAGACGCATCTAAAAATGGCGCAGCTGGCATCGCGACAATGCCGTTCCAGCAGCTCTTGACGGGCACAGCAGCCTCGTTGAGAAGCATGGCATTACGGGAGGCGGCAGATTGGAAGTAGGGCCACGTGGGCATTAGGTGGGCTTTGCCATCAGAATCACGCAGCGCAAACGTGTCGTAGTATTGCGGGGGTTTTGAGAAGTCTAGAGAGCATGCGGCAGCAAAAACCCCCTCGTTTGTATCTAGCAGACGCAAAGCATCCTCAGCCTGCCGAACAGAAAAAAGCAAAGAGAAACACCAGGGTTAGCAGCTGCCGTAAGATGCACGAGCATTTCGTAGGTCTCACTCCGAGTAGCGGACTTACAGTAAACACCACGTCATTTAGGAAAAGAATTTTATCAAAGTGCACCCCCTGCTTGTGAAGGACCTCGAGGTCACGCAATGTCCGGTTGCGCAGCTTGGCTAGAAACGGTATTCGCCGTAGTTCGCGCTTATTCCTGGGCGTATGAATCCAGCCGTCGCCCACGGAGGCCGCTTCAATTTCGTCTCTGTGCGTGACATACGATCGTGTAATATTCCTTGCCACCCCCAAACGCTCTAGTTTGGCGTCTAGTTCGCCGAGCGCATTTTTAGTGTCATCCCAGCTTCCGCTCTCATACACACTGACATAGACATTTTCAGGGCCTAAGGCGTTAGCTAGCTGCAAGACGGCGCTGCTCCAATGGTTGCGGACTAGAGGCCCGTCGTTCCAGTGCATGCTGGCAATGTAAATGCGCTCGCCGTGGTGGCGGCGGGAGAGTTCCATAATGTCGCTGCTGTCGTGGACAACGGCAAGGTGCAGGTGAATATTCACGAGATCCAGGACTTGAAGCAGGGCAAAAAGGCAGATGAACACGCGTGGCCATGGCGTGCGCATAACCCGCCGGAGCTTCATCCGGAATGACCGCATCGTGTAGACAGACCGGGGCTGGTATGAGCCATTGGCCATGTCGAAGGGGAGGAGGGGTGGGGGCGAGGTGCGGCGTTTGTTGGGAGGCATGACAGAATTGCGCGCCATTGTAAGGATTGATTATGGGAAGGACATTGGAGGACAGGATGCACATATAGCACATGCCAGACCCAGAGGAGGAGAAGGTGGGATTAGTGTAGAAATAGGTGCAATGTGATTTTGGCTTGGATGATGCTCGTAGATTCAAGCTCCAGCTAGCAAATGAGATGAGGTTAAATGTGGATCGCGAGCTTCAATAGAGCGGCAGCTGTCCAGCACCTAGTACAGCTGTCAACAGCCGGCGCCTTGGGAGGCTCAGGGGGATGCTGCGGAGGGAAGGAGGATTTGGATGGCGCGTCCCTGAGCAGCTGCCAAGTGGCCTGAACCCATTGAGCAAGTACATACATAGTAATAGGGCAAAAGAACAAAACGGCAATTGCCAAATCCCTCCCCTCTCTCCAAGCTTGGGAAAGCTGAGTACAAAGTTGAACAGGTTGCAAAAGAACAGCAACTACCTGTTTTCCAAAGAGAATTGAAAATTTTGGAATCCTGAAAAACTGGTGATTATTGGCTGGGCCTCGCTTCGATCTTCGTCAAGGCTTCAAATTAAACAAGTGGCCTCCGTCTCTCTTTTTTCCTTATCCTCGGTTGCTCACTATCAATTCTGTTATTTTTGTTTCCTTCTCTTGTTCCTCGCCTCATTTTTGTATCGTCTGTATACTTCACTCATCCCTCCCGGTATCTGCAAAGACTACACACACACGCATACACACACACACACTCTCTCTCTTCACTTGTTCGTCTTGCTGCCTTGTCGGAAGCTACTGCTATCATGCCGGGCCCGTCAACGCCGCAGGGCACCTTGCGGCATCGTAAAGGTGCTCCTCATGAAATAAGCTCCGATCTCGACCCCAACGATCAAATTCTAGATGATGCTATCAAGAAGAACAACAAGGGCAGCCCTACTAAGGCTAAGTGTGAGACAGCTCATTGGTTCACCTTCTCGATCATGACCTTGATGGCCTTTGCCACCCGGTTCTGGGGTATCAGCCATCCTGACGAGGTCGTCTTCGATGAGGTGCACTTTGGTAAGGTAGGTTATAGGCTGCTGATATGTTAGGTAGCCACCCAGCCATGCGGCTATAATGGATCCCTTTTTTTTTCTTCAACATAACCTAGCTAGTCCTGCACATCACATGCTAACCTGCGTCTACCCTTCTCTCCTTCTATAGTTCGCCTCGTACTATATCCAGCGCACCTACTTCTTC
Source organism: Ceratocystis harringtonii (assembly GCA_002018265.1). NCBI lineage: Eukaryota > Fungi > Ascomycota > Sordariomycetes > Microascales > Ceratocystidaceae > Ceratocystis > Ceratocystis harringtonii. The sequence continues at coordinate 2,395 of MKGM01000426.1, read as the reverse complement.
GATGTACACCCCCCGTTTGCCAAGCTCCTGTTCGCCTTTGTCGGTTGGATGGTCGGCTACGATGGTAGTTTCAAATTCGATAACATTGGCGACTCTTATGTCGCCAATAAAGTCCCCTACGTTACTTACCGTGGCCTCCCTGCCTTCCTGGGTGCCATGACTGTTTCGGTTGTGTACTTGATCATGTGGGAGTCTGGCTACAGTATTCCTGCCTGCATTTTGGCAACCACCCTGGTTCTGCTCGACAACGCCCACATTGGCCAGACGCGCCTCATTCTACTTGATGCCACATTGGTCCTGGCTATGGCCTGCTCGCTGCTGTTCTACATCAAGTTCTACAAGCTGCGCCACGAGCCCTTTTCTCGCAAGTGGTGGAAGTGGCTGGTTCTGACTGGATTTGCCTTGTCCTGCGACATTTCCACCAAGTACGTCGGCCTATTTGCTTTTATTACTATTGGCTCTGCTGTCGCTATCGACCTATGGGAGCTTTTGGACATCAAGCGCCCTGGCGGTGCGCTGGAAATGCCAGTGTTCATGAAGCACTTTGCTGCACGGGCCGTGGGATTGATTATCCTGCCCTTCATCTTCTACCTGTTTTGGTTCCAGCTTCATTTCGCTGTGCTGTCGCGCTCCGGTCCCGGCGATGATTTTATGACACCCGAGTTCCAGGAAACCCTGAGCGACAACTTGATGTTGGCCAACGCCATCGATATCCACTATCAGGACTCGATTACTCTGCGCCACAAGGAGACCAAGGCCTACCTCCACAGTCACCCTGACCGTTACCCTTTGAGATACGACGATGGCCGCGTGTCTAGTCAGGGCCAGCAGGTCACTGGATATCCTTTCAATGACACAAACAACTACTGGCAAATTCTCCCTTCCGACTACAACGACCAGTCTCTGGGCCGCAAAGTCAAGAACCACGACCTTGTCCGTCTTCGCCACATGGTCACTGACACTATCTTGCTGTCGCATGATGTTGCTTCGCCTTACTACCCCACCAACCAGGAATTTACTACTGTGTCACAGGCTGATGCCTTTGGCGACCGTGCCAACGATACCCTGTTTGAAATCCGCATTGAGAACGGCAAGGCTAATCAGCCGTTCAAGACTGTTGCCAGTTATTTCAAGCTCATCCATTACCCTAGCAAGGTTGCTATGTGGACTCACACTAAACCCTTGCCTGAATGGGCGTTCAAACAGCAAGAAATCAACGGCAACAAGGCTATTGCCCCTAGCTCTAACGTTTGGTATATCGAGGATGCCCCCTCGGTTCCTGCTGACAGCGAGCGTCGCGCAAAGGAAGAGCGTAAGGTCAAGCATATGCCTTTCCTCAAAAAATGGCTGGAGTTGCAGAGCTCAATGTTCTACCACAACAACAAGCTGACTAGCAGCCACCCTTACGCCAGCCAGCCTTACCAGTGGCCGTTCCTGCTTCGCGGTGTCAGCTTCTGGACTCATAATGACACTCGCCAGCAGATCTACTTTGTTGGCAACACTGTCGGCTGGTGGCTAGCGAGCAGTTTGATGGCTGTGTATGCTGGTATTGTCCTGGCTGACCAGCTGTCCTTGCGCCGTGGCTTGGATGTCCTTGACCACCGCACACGCTCGCGCTTCTACAACTCTACTGGCTTCTTCTTCCTCGCTTGGGCCACTCACTACTTCCCATTTTATTTGATGGGCCGTCAGCTGTTCCTTCATCACTACCTCCCCGCTCATCTGGCATCCTCCCTTGTCACTGGCTCGCTGCTAGAATTTGTCTTTGTGAGCGAGACGCCCTCGGACAATGAGCTTTCCAAGAGTAAAAAGGGCAGGGTGGAGACGGGGCAAAAGCACCATCTGACGGCGTCGGAACGGTTTTCCGGCCAGAGCATGATTGGCATGTGGATTGCCTGCGGCGTTCTTGTGGCGCTGTTGGCTGCCTGCTGGTACTTCTGGCTACCCCTGACAATTGGCTACCCTGGGTTGTCGGTTGAGGAGATCCAGGCCCGCAAGTTCCTGGGCTACGACCTTCACTTTTCCAAGTAAAGAGATGGAAGGAGAAGCGAGTTTTTGTTAGAAGGAAGGAGCTGGTTGACCTGAGGGCCATGAGGGCACTTTTCTTTTGTTTGTTTTTCTGTCAACAGCCTGCTGTTATATTGGTTGGCCATCCAGTGTGTTTTATGCCATGTGTGTATATAAATGGGGACTAGGAGAGAGGTGACATGCACCCGGTTTAGAACAAGGATGTCGGGATATCATTATATGTGTCTTGAACAATATCATATTATCTTCTTCTTCTTATTTTTTGTTTGTTTGTTTTATTTAGCGTCTACCTACCGGTTTTCCACAGCAATACGACTGCATGTTCTGGACGGGAGAGGGTAGAGAGATGTCGTCCCCCTATTCCTCT
>MKGM01000424.1:1072-17116 GCA_002018265.1 Ceratocystis harringtonii | reverse complement strand
GGGGGAGGGAGGAGAGAGAAATCTCAAATGCAACGCCTTGCTTTACGGAGTTCGAAAAAGACACCATTATTATATGCTCGCCCCACCAACAACACGCTTTGTTATTCCGTTTCTATTCCCCACAAGATGGACTCGCTTTTTCTCTCCTGCAGTCTTCACCGCCGAGCCTCTGCAGGATCTACAGAATGTCTCGCTGCTTCTTTCGACCTTCTGCTCATACCAGTTATCAAGTCATTGATCGCTAAGGGGGGTGTGGAGGGGCAAAGAGGGGAAAGCTCATGAGAGCTTTGGCCGCCCTTCATGCTACTAAGCTTTCCCCTTCCTCCTTTCTCTCTTTCTCTGGCTATGGGCCGGGCCTCCTATCAAAATGGCAGGCTAAAGGGATCCCATTGTCTCTTTGGCCCTTTCTCTTGTTCTCCCTCATTTTGGGCAAAGCCATTCTCTTTGTTTGGTCTCCGTCTAGCATTTGTCTTGCCTTTGCCTTGTCCTTGTCCCCTCCAGTTTGTTTCGTGTCCATAAGTCGGGTATTGTCTGCGTTTCGGTACTTGTTGGTGCGCTAACTAAAGTTCGCAGGCCAATGACCTCATTTGCCTTGTTTGCCTTGTTGCATACACAGGTAATGAATGTACACTAACTACACATCCCATGTTCAACCAGCACACGTACGTAAAACAGTAGTTTCTAATTTCAAAACTACCCTAGAGATAAAAGCCGCCATGGGCCCCGTGGGTGAACAGCAAACGCAAAATCAGGGCCTCTGCGATTCTACGTAAATGTTTATAGAAAGAGGGGACAACGGGGGGCGGGGGGCGGGGGGCTGAATTCTGCTATAGCTGCATAACTATTATGAAGCATGTGGCTAGCTGCACAGTTCCCCCACACAGGCCGCAATCTCACAATTGCTCACTTGCTCAATGTCATCATCGTCATCCTCATCATCATAGGAATACCATAGGCACTGTGCTTCTGCCCGGAATATACTATCTTTATTCCAGGTGTAGCCTGCCAGACCGGCAAAGGGCACCAGGCTGCCCCAAGCTGGTTGGTCGTTTGCAAGCCAATGTCACCCACACACGAAAATCTCGCATTTTCCGGGGAAGCCAATGGCACATGCAATCTTACGTGTTTGTAGCACCACGAATCTTGGAATCTCACTTGGTCCAATCTCACGAGTATATTCCAGCTTATCCGGTACCAGTTTTTCCTGGAAATTGGCTGGTGCCTTTGTGTATCTAGGAGTTTCATCTTTGCCCGGACCCCATCTATTCTGATGTGTTCATATTCGTATACACACAGCAACCCAACACAGCCACCCATTAACTGCCCCTCTCGGTTTCCCTAGACAGCTCCCCCCCCCTCTCGTAATATGCAGTTTAGCCAATCCATGATTAGCAGTCCGCTTCCCCAAGGGCGACAACAACAAACCCCCCCCCCCCCTTTTTTTTTTCCCGGCCTGCTGTTCCTCTCTCGCCTGTCCCCATGGCCGCAAAGCCTCAACAAAAACGCATCGTCACGGGGCACCAAGCATCTGAGACTTGCATTTCGCTTAAATTGACTTCTGGAGAGCAAACACGGAATATAGTGCTCTTGGATTCGTGTTTCATGTCGATCATCCAGCCTCACACGACCTGTTCTGACATTATGGAGAGTGTCTCTCCTCCCCTCTTGGAATCCAGGAAGTGGACTAATGGATGGAGAGGGAAAGTTGATCACGCCTCATCATGATGCTTCCTCGCCAGCTCCCTCTCCTCCCCTTCATTGGTCTCTTTCTCTCCACGCCACTCCACTCCACTCCACTCCACGCTTCACCGCTACCCCGGGCCTATCTCTGCTTGTGCCAAGAACCGTCGGGACAAGCCCTGTTCCCATTCCCTGTTGCGCTTCCAAGTAGACTTCTCTCAGTTCGGATTCAGGTCAGCCCGTTCCCAAAGCCACCCACTTCCTCACCTCACAAATCACCTCCAGTTTGGTCCACGCCTTTCCTTTCTTCTTCTTACTCTAGCTTTCCTCTTGCGACATAGACACTTGGTGGCTCCTCATCTTTTAACCCGAGGTTTGTTCCCATTCAACCATCGATTGAGACGTTGTAAATATAGTCAGTGCAAGAGAAGAAAAAAAGAAAAAAAAAAGTAACGTTAATTAGTCGATTGAGTCTAACTACTATATACGTCTGCGACTAAAAACCAGCAAACTTCGGGCTTCATAAGAAGGGTTATATATACTAGACCCTAACGGTATATGAACATCATGCTATTATGCCTTTACTCAGGTCTACAACGTATGAAAATTCCTACAATGCACACAGTCAGTCACTGCTAGATCAGGTGGATACTCGTTTTTCTGCCTGCAATACTCCGTTCTCATGTTAATTGCGGTATTCCCTCTCTTTGTTAACTTGGACCCTACGTCAAATTCAAAGCAATCAAGATCTTGGGTGCTGCTTGCCTGCTTCGCTACAATGGCAGCTGACACCCGCCATGACGGGCCGGTGCATCCACCTCACCCCATCCTACTGCCAAGGTAGCCAAAAGCGCCCCGCAAAAAGAAAAGCCGAGAGAGAGCGACTAGCAAGGAAACGCCGCTGCGTTGAAGAAACCCCTCCAAGCTCTTGTTTCGTTTAGAGCAAAGAAAGGAAAGAGGCAAAGGGTCAAAGAGTCAAACGTAAGAAAGAGGAAAGAGCACCAATAGCATTGTGCTATACCACATACATATAGTACAACTGCTTAAAAACACACCTGCCATGTTTGTTTGGCGTCCCAGGCTGCGTCAGCCTCGTGCGTTCCCGCAGCCACAGTCGCAGCTCCAACAGCTGCAATTGGTCTCTTTACTAAAGGCTGCCACTGCCACGTCGCTTCGTCAGCACCGGCTATTGACTTCTTTCCCCTCTTCCTCCCTATCTTCTTCTTGCCCATCCCCGCTATCCGTGCAGCCTTGTCTACCTCGCTACATCTGCAGAAATAACGCCGTCTCATCAAGCTCTAGACGACCCGCGTTTTTAACAATCAACAACTACCCACTATTTACCCGTCTCTACTCCTCTTCTGCTTCAACCGCCATGTCGACCGAGGATCTCAAACATTTCCTGGCCGATGCCCCGCCCAACGTGGTGCGGCTAGAAATCGAGAAGCATTTCAACGCCCTGGACGATAAACTCAAGTGTTATTCTCACTACATCAGCAAGTAAGCATCTATGAGCCAAAACCACCTAGATAATCTAGATCCTAGCCTCAAGCCTAACCTTGTTTGTGTAACACAGGGCCTCGTTTGCTGGCACCCGTATTGTGCTGAGACAAATCTCGCCCGAGTCAGAGCCCATCTATGACTTCATCATCTCCCTACACAAAGCTTGCAATGGCAACTGGAAGGCCCTCGCAGCCAATGTCGGCATCACTGAGACGGATCTCAGTGCTTTCCTGCAGTATGCGGGTATGTTCCTAGGAAACAATGGAAACTACAAGAGCTTTGGCGACTCCAAGTTTATCCCCCGTTGCAACGAGTCTGTCTTTGCCGCTCTTGCCTCTGCTTCCCCAGAGGCTGGCAAGTTTTACAAGGCCACAAATGGCGCCATATTCTCTACTGACAAGCCTGGCCTGTTGCATTTGGGCTATACTGATGCCGGACATTTGACCACCTACTACCCCAACTCTCCTTCCATCACCAAGGATGAGATTGACGCTGTTTCTAGTTGGATGGAGAAGAAGGGCCTCTTGCCTGAGAATACTCGTCTAGTCAAGACCCCTCAAGGCGTTTTCAACATTCTGATTGCCTCTGCAAGCAGTGAGGTTCCTACAACTGGTGGTGACATTGGAAAGGAAACCTCGTTCACCGTAGAGGGCGGTCTTTTGGATGGAAAAACCATAAATCTAGTTTACGGCGACTACGCTGCTGAGATGAAGATGGCCGCTGACTATATGTCCAAAGCCTACGAAAACGCTGCTAACGAAAACCAGCTCAAAATGACGGAAGCGTATTCCAAGTCTTTCAACAATGGCTCCTTGCTTGATTTCAAGGACAGCCAGCGTTTTTGGATCCGCGATAAGCAGCCCATGGTTGAATGTAACATTGGATTCATTGAGACATACCGCGACCCTGCTGGTGTTCGCGGCGAGTGGGAGGGCTTTGTTTCTATGGTTAACCTTGAGCGAACTCGTGCATTTGGAGAATTGGTGACTTCAGCTCCCAAGCTGATTCCACTTCTTCCTTGGAGTGCTGAGTTTGAGAAAGACAAGTTCCTATCTCCCGACTTTACCTCTCTGGAGGTCTTGACTTTTGCTGGTAGTGGTATTCCTGCCGGCATTAATATCCCTAACTACGACGACATCCGCCAAACTGAAGGCTTCAAGAATGTGTCTCTTGGCAATGTTCTAAGCGCCAAGAGCTCAAATGAGGCCATTCCATTCATTGCCGAGTCTGATTTGGAGCTTTACAGAAAGCACCGCGATAGCTCTTTCGAAGTCCAAGTCGGCCTACACGAACTCACCGGCCACGGCTGTGGTAAGCTTTTGCAAGAAACATCACCTGGTGTCTTCAACTTCGACAAAGAAAGCCCTCCTACTAGCCCCATCACCAACTCACCTATCAAAACCTGGTACAAAGTTGGTCAAACCTGGGGATCTGTGTTTGGTAGCATTGCTGCTTCGTATGAGGAATGCCGTGCCGAACTGGTTGCCATGTACTTGTGCTGCGAGTTCCCTGTGCTCAAGATTTTTGGCTTTGGTGACGGCTCTACGGATATGGATGGCGAGGCTGGTGATGTCCTCTATGCCGCGTATCTCTCGATGGCTCGGGCAGGCCTAGTCTCACTCGAAATGTGGGACCCTAAGAGTAAGAAATGGGGTCAGGCTCATTCACAGGCTCGTTTCTCAATTTTGCAGGTAAGCGGCGTTGCTGCAGCTATACGGGCCGTTATATTTGTGACTAACATGTTTTTTTGAAGTGCTTCCTGGAAGCTGGTGATGATTTCTGCAAACTCGAGTACACCAAACCCGATCTCTCAGACATGACGATCAAGCTTGACCGCTCCAAGATTCTAACCTCCGGTCGTGAGGGTAAGTCCATCAAGCACAACCCACCGCTAGATATCAAACAAAAAAAAGCAGAACTAACAGACATTCTCTACAGCTGTTGGAAAGTACTTGCAGAAGCTACACATCTACAAGTCTACTGCTGACGTCGTCGAAGGCTCTAAATTTTACAATTCGATGACCCACGTCGACAGCGATTTCTGGGGTGACAAGGTGCGGAGTGTTGTCATGAACAACAAACAGCCCCGTAAAGTTTTTGTTCAGGCCAACACCAGCATCGACGCTGAGGGCAAGGTTTCTCTCAAGCACTATGATGCAACTCTTGAGGGCCTGATTCAGAGCTGGGTTGACCGCGACTTATAAATCAGTGGTTAAAGAGAATTACTTTGGACATGAGAGGCGTAATGACATGACATAGCCATCCAGATACCCGGGTAATATATATATCTCGTGCCCTTGCATTGAAGAAGACTACCCATAATGTGTTGGAGACCTTGTCGTTTCATCAATTGAAGCTCCACACCTAGGCTGTCGGTATCTAATAAGCGACAAGAACAGTTTCCCAACGTCATCACTCTCTATCCCATATGGTGCCGAACCCAACAGATGGCGATATAATGATGGGCTGTAAAAAAGGTCACTTATATAGCTAGCAAGTTCAGGGGCCTATCTACGTGTGATATGCATTGACGCTTTCTCACTCAAGAACCAACACCGGGGCGCTAGCGGTCGGGTCAAGGGTCGGGGTCGGCATTGGATGGCCAGGCCATTTTGGCTATTCAGCATCTGGTCCGTTACCGTTGCCTAAGAGAGCATACATACACAGCATTCAACAAGACAAGGCATCACAAAGTCGGCGAGACACGTAATATTACTTAGCTTGTTCCATGTTTCTTTCTCTGTTTTTTCGGCCTCCGGAACCTTATGAATACTACTACAATCTAGAGGAGGAAAAAAAGAAAAAAAAAGTCTGTTCACGTTTTATTCTTTTTTTGCCAGGGTCCTGATATGGGTCTTTTTTGTTTCTTCATTTGTTTGTTCCCGAATTCCCATAAAGCTTCTCTTTCTTTCGAAAAAAACCTCTCGTAATCAATTCATGATATGCGCCGAAGACGAATTTTTTTGATTGTTTGCGGGGGTATAACGAACATCTACCACTTCATCTCGTGGGGCTTGTCACCCTTCCGCAGGGAGAAAGTGCTGGACAGGTAGGAAGACAGCATGTCAACCTTCTTGATGTTGGCCAGCAGAGTCTTGTCAATAGCCTTCTGGTCGGCCACCCGGGCAGAAGTAACCTCCTTCTTCTATAGCAGTTGTTAGACAAGTGGCCATGTGTGGTGTAGCATACAGTTGGATCGAATATTTATTCCGACCAACAGCTTTGATAATAGTTGTTATGAAGTCTTACCTGGGGCTTCTCGCCGTTCTTGAAGAAAGCCTCCTCACCGGCCTTTTGGGACTCCTTGTCGGCGGTGAAGTACTTGGCAGAGGAGATCTCGTCAACCTTGGCCTGGTCCAGACCGGTCAGGTCAACCTTCATGGAGGTAGCAATGACGTATCTCGAGTTGACTCTCCGCAGAGGGACACCGTTGATCTTGAAGGGGCCAGTAACCAGCAGAACACCCTGGTCGAGGTTCTTCAGGAGGATGACACGCTTGCCACGGAAGCGGCCAGCGAGCAGGATCAGGACAGTGCCGGGAACCAAGGACTCGCGGGGAGTCCAGGGGCGGACGGCCTTGCGGACCTGTTTGCGAATGTACTAGTCAGTATTTGCGCTGTCTATTACTGGACAGAGACTTAAGATGAATGAGTATCAAGCGGCCCCGAGCGAGCAACTGAGGGATTTGGTATTTGCGACAAGACATGTCATGGCGGAGAGTGGCGGCGTTTGAAATATAAGGAACATCCTATTTTGTCGCATTCGAATCTTCCACTCGCTGTTGGAACTAAGCCAGAGTTGAGCACACTTTCGACCAGGCCATGGCCGCCGAGAACCCGCGGTGGTAGGGTCCTGTTGTATATCCGATACACAAGTTCAGAGTGTCTCTTTTTGTGGCCACCACGTTGCTAGCCGATCGGTTCGCTTTCGATGTCCATCATATTGAGTGTCGATACGTTTGATTCTCGTCTCCTCGCCAGGCACCAAAGATCTCTTCAGTTGCTCGATTCCAAAGCCGTCGATCACTATTGTCAATGTCGAGATCAGCGATGAGAACTCACCTGCTTCAGCTCCGAGTTGTCGTCGGTAGGGTACCACTTTTGAGCGACGGGGGCCATTGTGTCTGATTTTTGTCGTCCGGGTGAACGAGGATTTTGAGAGAAAAAGAAGAGGAAGAAACAATACAACACAGAAAGTAAGGAAGGTCAACGAGATTCCCTATCTTAGTTGGCAATTTAGTGGGCTCCTTGATTGGCTAGTACCCAGATACTCGTAGGATTTCGCTCTGTGGTGCAGGGCCACAGATTGACAAAAGTTTGTGCGTAGAATTTCTTCAAACCCTCTTGCGCTAAGCCCTGATTGGAAAAGCTGTGTGGCTGTCCATCACTCTAATGTGGCGTAGTCTCCGAGGTTTACCCAGCTTTACGATAAGATAAGGGGAGAGTGATAAGATAACATGATGATGTGGGGCAAAGCAGGGGAGGGGCTTTCTAAGAGCAGGTTTGTTCCACTGTGCGCTAGAAGCTACGAGAATGCAGGTGAAGCTTCAAAGCAGAGATAGAACTTGCAAGATTCTTCTAGGCTTAGGATTATGACCATCTCACCTTGAAGGGAAAATACGTGTAGAATGGCCACGGCTATTTAATACTTCCCATGCTTATGGACTCGATTGATCTACTTTCCTTCTTGCACCTACCCAGTCTTTGATTCTCCCTCGCGTTTTAATAATTCCTTAGTACGATGCAAGCTCGTTTACAACTTACGTCGGCGGCGCGAAGAGCCTTGCGTTATCAGGCCGTTCCTTCGACACTCTCTCAACGGATTCCCAGCTCATCTCTAAGTGCAGCTTTAGTTGCTGCCAGAAACATTTCTCATAATATCAACGCGCAACTCTCGCAAAGCCGCAATTATGCTTCTCGCGGCCAACCGCACCCCCCGGGGGGAACCCACCGCATGGATATGAGTGGAGGCGAACAAAAGTCTGCCCTCGAAGAATTCGGCGTGGATCTTACAGACCGTGCCAGGGCCGGAAAACTAGATCCTGTTATCGGTAGGGACAGCGAAATACAACGCACTATCCAGATCCTATCACGTCGTACCAAGAACAACCCAGTCCTTATTGGAAACGCCGGTACTGGAAAAACGGCTGTTCTCGAAGGACTCGCGCTTCGTATTGTACAGGGCGAAGTCCCTGAAAGCATCAAGAATAAGCGTGTCGTTAGCTTAGATCTTGGTTCCCTGATTGCCGGCTCCAAATATCGTGGTGATTTTGAGGAACGTCTCAAGCGTGTGCTGAAGGAAGTTCAGGAATCCAATGGGGAGGTTATTTTATTCATCGATGAGCTTCATACACTTCTTGGCCTTGGCAAAGGCGAGGGTTCCATCGATGCTTCCAACCTCCTCAAGCCTGCACTTTCTCGTGGCGAGCTTCAGTGCTGTGGAGCAACCACTCTTGCCGAGTACCGCATGATTGAGAAAGATGTGGCACTGGCTCGTCGATTCCAGCCCATTCTTGTCAATGAACCGACTGTACAAGATACTATCAGCATCCTCCGTGGTATTAAAGAAAAATATGAAGTCCACCATGGTGTGCGGATTACAGATGGCGCCCTAGTCGCCGCTGCTACATATTCCAATCGCTACATTACCGACCGTTTTCTTCCAGATAAAGCCATCGATTTGATGGACGAAGCTTCCAGTCATCTAAAGCTCCAACACGAATCTAAACCTGACGATATCTTGGTTCTTGACCAGAAGATTATGACGATCCAAATTGAGCTCGAAAGCTTGCGCAAAGAAACTGATATTGCCAGCAAGGAGCGACGTGAAAAGCTTCAAAACGATCTCAAAGCATATGAAGCTGAGCGCGAAAATCTTAACAAAATGTGGCAGGCAGAAAAGGCTGAAGTGGATTCGGTCAAACGTATCCAAAGTGAACTTGACTCTGCTCGCATCGACCTTGACAAAGCCCAGCGAGAAGGAAACTTTGGCCGCGCTTCTGAGCTAAGATTCGGCATTATCCCCAACCTAGAGCAAAAGCTACCCAAGGAGGGTGAGCCGAGAACCGAGAGCGGTAATCTAATCCACGACTCTGTTACTGCCGATGACATTGCCGCTGTTGTTTCGCGTGTCACTGGAATTCCAGTTGCCAAGCTGACCTCGGGACACATTGAAAAGCTCGTGCATATGGAGGATCTTTTATGCGAGTCTGTCAAGGGCCAAAACGAAGCCATCAAAGCAGTCTCAGATGCAGTAAGACTCCAGCGTGCCGGTCTCAGTGGCGATAACCGCCCTACAGCATCCTTCTTTTTCCTCGGTCCCACTGGTGTTGGTAAAACAGAACTATGCAAAAAGCTTGCAGGCTTTTTGTTTTCCACTGAGTCGGCAGTTGTGCGGTTTGACATGAGCGAATTCCAGGAGAAACATACTATCTCGCGTCTCATCGGTGCCCCTTCTGGCTATGTCGGCTATGATGATGCGGGACAACTTACCGAAGCAGTGCGCCGCAAGCCGTATGCCGTTCTTCTCTTTGACGAATTCGAAAAGGCCCATCGGGATATTTCAGCACTTTTGCTGCAAGTCCTTGATGAAGGCTTCTTGACAGACGCACAAGGACACAAGGTTGACTTCCGTAACACCATCATCGTCTTTACATCCAACCTCGGAGCTGATATCCTAGTCGATGCCAACCCCATGCACCCTTACAAAGAGACGCCCGAAGGAGATATTGACCCCTCCGTCCGCAAAGCCGTCATGGATGTGGTCCAGGGCAGTTATGCGCCAGAATTCCTCAACCGAATTGACTCGTTTATCATCTTCAAGCGCCTTGCACTTCCTGCCATTCGCGAAATTGCCGACATCCGGCTGAAGGAACTGCAGGGTCGCCTTGATGATCGCCGCATCACACTGGATGTGTCGAGTGACGCACGTGATTGGCTAGCGGAGCATGGCTACGATCCCAAGTATGGTGCTCGCCCGCTCAACAGACTCATTACAACCGAGATTTCCAACACGCTAGCTGATCAAATCATTCGCGGCCAGCTAGTACATGGCCAGACCGCCAAGATTTCCGTCAAGGATGACAAGAGTGGTCTTGCTTTTGAGGCCGTAGATGCTGCTGTGGTGCCTAAGCCCGGATCACCAGCTCAGTAGGCCACATATACTGTTTTTTTTTGCCGTGCATTTCATCATCTCCCACAACACTCGTCTCTTTTCTAGACTTTCACTCTACTCTTGTTTGAATGTTTCTACGTTGTACCAACATCTAATACCTGTACCATAGTTATTTGAAGCACACAGAATTCGAAATATATAGCTGTTAAGATAATATCGACCATCCCTTGCATGTGACATTAGTGATTTGATTTTAATATATTTAACGTCTACTGGAATCACCAAGATCAAATGACGCCGTGTGATATTAGTGAATACATACACTTGGGTATATAATAATATTTGCTGATCCCGTCAGTACATGGCTAGTCGGGTATTTTTATTCTTGTTGCCCATCTGCAAGGGCCAGTACCCAAGTCAAGTCAAGAAAAGAAAAAGAGGTTTAAATTTTTTTTGTGCTATTTAACGTCTAGGTGTCCTCGTTCCTTTGGTTTGTCGCAGTTTGTGCACTTTCGCGGGCATTGGTGTCCGAAGCGGTCGTGGTACTGGTCGAAGTCGCCGTGTCCCGTCCTGGCTGCCAAAATATGTCCCAACACTGTCCTTTCAAGGCTTTTGTAGCTCGGCACTCGGAAGGGGGGGCCACAGGGGGTATCGTCCAGCGGGCGGTATCCTTCCTGTGCTTTCCACCACTCTTCGTACTCCGTACGTAGTTGGTTTCTTCTCCACCTTTGTGCCCCTGCCAGGCTGACACGGGGTTCGCTGTTGCATCCGAGGCATCCCAGTTTGGCTTGTGCGTCGGCGAGTTCGTTTCCTTCCAGGCCGACATGTCCTGGGACCCAGAGAATTTGGACGCGTCTCTTGTTGCTCCCGCTCATCCACCTGCTCAGGGTCCGTTTTGTTTCGTCGATGACATCCTGAGAGGTGCTGTTTCGCATTTCCTTTTTGCGTAGCCGGTCGACTATTCCTTGATTGTCTAGACAAATCCAGATTTCCTCGACGTCCGTGTAAGTTACGGCTATTTTCGCGACTTCGAGGGCTCCGTGCGCTTCTGCGTCTGCCACCTCCATCCATTTTCCTAGAGCCTTGTGTCCTGTTTCCAGGGTAGCTCCATTTACGGTGGTGACCCATCCCGCTCCTGCGTTTCCCTTGTCGTCCTTTGAGCCATCGGAGTAGGCTATGAGCGTCCCTATGGGTGCCATGTCCACTTCTTCCCTATGCTTGTCTGCCTCTTTTTCTTTGCTAAGCCACTGGCGAGGAGGCATGCTTGGNCGTGGTACTGGTCGAAGTCGCCATGTCCCGTCCTGGCTGCCAGGATGTGTCCCAACTCTGTTCTTTCAAGGCCTTTGTAGCTCGGCACTCAAAAGGGGGGCCACAGGGGATATTATCCAGCGGACGGTATCCTTCCTGTGTTTTCCACCATTCTTCGTATTCTGTACGTAGTTGGTTTCTCCTCCACCGTTGTGCCTCTGCTAGGCTAACGTGGGGTTCGCGGTTGCATCCGAGGCATCCCGGCTTGGCTTGTGCGTCGGCGAGTTCATTCCCCTCCAGGCCTACATGCTGGGACCCAGAGAACCTGGACGCGTGTCTTGTTGCTCCCGCTCATCCACCTGCTCAGGGTCCGTTTTGTTTCGTCGATGACATCCTGAGAGGTGCCGTTTCGCATTTCCATGTTGCGTAGCCGGTCGACTATTCCTTGGTTGTCTAGACAAATCCAGATTTCCTCGATGTCCGTGTGAGTTACGGCTCTTTTTGTGTCTTCGAGGGCTCCGTGCGCTTCTGCGTCTGCCACCTCCATCCATTTACCTAGAGCCTTGTGTCCTGTTTCCAGGGTAGCTCCATTTACGGTGGTGACCCATCCCGCTCCTGCATTTCCCTTGTCGTCCTTTGAGCCATCGGAGTAGGCTATGAGCATCCCTAAGGGTGCCATGTCCANAGTTACGGCTATTTTCGCGACTTCGAGGGCTCCGTGCGCTTCTGCGTCTGCCACCTCCATCCATTTGCCTAGAGCCTTGTGTCCTTGTTTCCCGGGTAGCTCCGTTTACGGTGGTGACCCATCCCGCTCCTGCATTTCCCTTGTCGTCCTTTGAGCCATCGGAGTAGGCTATGAGCGTCCCTATGGGTGCCATGTCCACTTCTTCCCTATGCTTGTCTGCCTCTTTTTCTTTGCTAAGCCACTGGCGAGGAGGCATGCTTGGACCGGCGACTCTTGGTCTCAGTGTTTTGTGAGTTTCCATTCCCACTGGGAGCATTCTCCGTAGTCTTATCGCGACTGGGTTGTACTGTGCTCCTCGCAGTGTATGTTCACTGTCCAATGTGTGCCATCGTATGGCTTCCCTCCTTTTTTCGTCCTCCCACAGGAGTTCAATTGGCGGGAAGCCTGCCGCATGGTGTAGGCATTCTTTCGGAGTTGTGCAGTACATAGGTAGGGCTGCCCTCAAGCAGTTTCTGATTGCGACGTTGTATTTTTCCGCTGCTGTTTTAGTCGTCTCAGTTCCCACCCATGCACTCACTGCGTAAAGCGCCTTGCTCAGGGCGCAAGCTCGGGCGGCGTTCAGCATGCCTGCCGTATCCGCCCCCTTGTAGCACCCGGCCAGATATCTCAGGCTGTTGGCTACTCGGTTAATGCTTGCTGTCCTTTCCTCTGTGTGTCCGTTGAAGAGGAGTTTGGCGTCTATGTGGAGTCCCAACCATCTCATTGACTTCTTCGCCGGTGTGGGCTCGATCTCGCCTAGTCCTTCAATTGTGACAGGGGGGTTTTCGGTGATCCGCCTCCTGCCCTTAATGTGAAGGAGTGTTGACTTTCCGGGATCGAGGACCAGCCCATTTTGTGTGGTCCATCTTATCACCGTCTCCATCAGTGTTTTGATTGTTTGGCAGTTGTCCTCGAACGATTGTCCGCTGACTACAAGAGCTCCATCGTCTGCGTATCCTAGCAAGGGGTGGACCTTCCTGTACAGGGGGGCCATGAAGAGCATGTAAAGAATTGGCGAGACTGGTGAACCTTGTGGGAGGGAGCCTCCAACTCGTTTCGTTGTCCAGCCTTCCTCTGTTTGCATGCGGGCAGTCCTTCCCTCCATGAAACTTCTGACCCATCGACATAGCTTGGTTGGCCATTTGCTTTCTGATAGCTGCCGTTCCATTCTAACTGGTTCGACTGCATCGTATGCTCCCTGTATGTCGAAAGTCAGGATCGAAGTATCCTTTTTCCAGTACTGTGCGTCTTCTATTCTGCCACGCAGTTCAATTAGGAGGTCGGTGACCGCCCTCTTGGGTACTGCGCAGATGTAGTTTATTGGGATGATCCTTTTCTCGATTGCTTCCTCTGCGAGCCTCGTCGCCACCGCTCTCTCCAGACCCTTTCCCAGGGTGGGCAGGAGTGATATGAGTCGATACGATCGGGGCTCATTGCGTGGGCGTCCAGGCTTTGGAATGGCAACGAGGTTAGCATCTTTGAAGATGCTTGGGTGGATCCCGCTTTCCAAGCAAAGATTATACATCTTCGTGATCATGTCGCCTAGCNGTTCCCATGCACGTTTCCAGACTTCGTTCGGGATGCGGTCTGCCCCTGGAGCCGTGTTCGCAGGTTTCCACAGAGATTTTTTTATTTCTTCTTTTGTCAGGGGTGTCCATTCATTTGCCTCTGGGTTAGGTTCTTGAAAATGCCACTCCTCTTCTGTGTGTTCCTTTGTGTGCGTCTCCAGGAGCAGGGCCACTGACTCGGCTGTGCATGTGGTTTTTGTCATGTCCGGCCTTCGCAGTAGGGGTATGCTCCTGTCTGTCTTGTCATTTGCCCATTTGACAGCGCGGAATATTTCTTTCGGTTCTTTCAGGTCCGCTATGATCTTGCTCATGAGGGATCTTTTGGCTTTCACTATTTCTCGCCTCATGGCATCCTTTTGTCTTGCATATTCGGCCCTCTTCTCGTTGTCGGTGGGTTGGTTGCGATGGGCTGTTCGGGCTTTTCTCATGTTGGCGTTCTGTTCCTTACACCCGTCGTTCCACCATGGCTTAAGCACTGTGTTAGAGGGCGTTTTCGGCGTTGATGCCTCAAGTGCCCTCTCCACGGTTGTGATTAATCCCTTGGCTAGTAGCTCCGCCTTGCCTGTTTCGTCGTTGATGCTCTCCAGTAGCTTCTCTAGGTGGTCGGCTTCTCGTTTGCATTCTGCGACGAAGGAGTCTATGTCCATTTTCCTTAGTCTCCATTTTGCTTCAGGTCTCTTTCGGGCCGCTCTTGCCTTCACCTTGACCTCGATAATCTCGTGGTCACTGGTGCTGCCTGGTATCACGTTCATGCGGGTTGTCCACTTGCTGACCGTGCTTTGGGGTGTGATGGCTAGGTCCAGGACCCTACCGGCGATGTGTGTCTGTTCTTCTTTGTCGTTGAGCACGGTGAGGCCGTTCATCACCACCCATCTTTCCAGGATCATCCCCGCTCCATTTTCCGTGGAATTGTTGTCCCATGTTCCATGGTGCGCGTTGAGGTCCCCTAGTGCTATCCATGCGTTCTCCTTCTCCGTCCGCATGAGTTCCTCCAGTCCCTCTCCTGGTCTGACGCACCTTTCTGGTGCGCTGTATGCCCCTATCAATTGAAGCGTCCCCTTCGATGTTTTTATTCGGATCGGGCACAGGTCCGGATGGGCCTGGTGCGTCTCCTTTGTTTTTATGTTTTTCTTTACGTAGGCTATGCTCCTGGGGCGTTCCTCCCACCCGTCTCTCGGGCTGTGCCGAGTGTACATAGGGTGGTCCTTGGTTCTGTCCTTATGCTTTCCGATCCAGGGTTCCTGTACCAATAAGATGTCCACTCTTTGCCTAGCGGCCTTACGTAGAGCCTCTTCATGGTTTGCCCCCCCTTTTCCCGCATTGACACTCCAGATTGTTAGGTCGTCTAACATTCTTCATGTCGAGACGGGACTGTTTCTATGTCGGATTCGGGGTCAGCCGGGGCCACTCTTTTCCTCTTCTTTTTAATTTGGCTGTCCTCTGCGGTGGAGACCCGCGTCTCCTTCGCCTGTTTGTGGGCCGTCCCCTCCGGGCGAGTTCCCCTTTTGCATCCTGGGTCCCCCGCGGTGTGCCCAGCTTCTTTGCATGTGATGCACGGGGCAGCTGGGCCTTTGTGATCCTTTTCTCTGTGGGTTGTGCTCCCACAGAGTCTGCACCTCGGCGCTGCCCTGCATCCTGCCGTGGGGTGTGACCCCCAGCATGTGCGGCACAGTGGCATTGACAGTTCCCTGCACTTTTTCACCACCGTGTGGTTATCGCTTCCTTCAAATCTCAAATTCGAAGGTAAAGCCTTGCCTTCCGGCAAGTCAATTGCGACACGTAGCGTGGCGTCCTTGTACTTCTCTGTTTCGAACTGCCACTTTATGGCCTTGACTTGGCCTTCGGTCTGTTTGGCGATCTGGCCTTTGAACCATTCCTCAGTTCTCAAGGGTACGGGGCCTTTTTCGCCGAGAAGAAAGAAGTCCGACAGGCCGGTGATGCGTGCATGTGTCCATTTTCTGTCCACTTCACAGGTCTTTGCTCCGCATGCCACTTTGGCACGCTTCAGGTTCTCATCGGTTGCCTTGCCTTTTTCCGTGTAAAAGGCCCAACCTGAGTTCACCTTCTTCACTTGAAGGTCTTTTGGCGAGCCTCCAAAGATTTTTGCCAGTTCTGTGTTGGCTGCTTTTTCCTTGTCGTTTTCGGGTCCCCTCAAGAAGACCCGGATCTTCTTTTCCACTGCCTTGCCGTGGGGTTTTGTTACCGCTT
>MKGM01000423.1:0-17559 GCA_002018265.1 Ceratocystis harringtonii | reverse complement strand
GGGGGGGGGGATAAAGGATAAAAAGAATGTAGAGAATCCAAGTCAGTTCGAGGAGTATAAAGTCTGGCCATTGCTCTGCATCTATACTCACTCTCCATGTCCTTCTACCATTTATCTCCGTCATTTTCCTATACGGCTCATTTGTCATATGTTCTCTTGTGTTTGTCCCAGGATGAAACGAAGGACTATTAACAGAGGACATGATAACATATCTTCCCACTGAGGAAACCGAAAATAAGAGTAGACTTTGGGGGGAGGGATGTCGGAAAATAAAAGAAGCTTGGGGCATATGAGAAGCCAAGATACAAAAGCCAACTCTGGCATTGCTTATGTTTTGTTTTGCCTTGCTTTACAAAGCCAGCCACTTTTCTAAGCCCTTCTCGCATACTTAGACGTTAGGAACCGAGTTTTTAAACGGCAGAGAACAAGGACAGGCCCGGGCAAGACCACCACCAGGCATTTCTAAAGCCGCTACAGCATTGGCGATTTGCCGCAAGTCTTGCCACCTCGTGCGCGTTTCTTTTTTCACAAGGCCCCAATAACAGCGGCAAAGAAAGAATGGCAAAAGAGAAAAGCAAGGGGGACAGAAAGAGGAATAACAATAAAACAAATAAATTCTCCCAAGCAAGAAGTAAATGTTTCTTCCCAACTCGAGACTCTTCACAAGCGAGGGGAGGAAAACAAGAACAACTGCTGGTTTTTTCTGTGTGCGTGTATACAACAGCACTTTGGTAGCAAAAAAGTAACGAAAACAAACAACAACTGCAAGAGAAAATGAAGAAACAGGCGAGAGACATAGCAGCTCAGAGAAAAAAAAAAGAAAGCCCCGCAAGATATCAAAACAGAGATCAAAACTCCCTCGAAGAAAAAAGAAACAGGAAAGAGAAACAACAGAAAATATTGTATCAAACGCAGAACACAGACAATGAAAGCACCAAGAGCCTCTTGACAAGAGTCTGTCCATCATCGCTCAGCAAGAAACCGAGACGAATCGAGACACGACAAGTCAAGAGACTCTTGTTGCTTCTCAACCAAAGAAAAGAAAAGAAAAAAAAGGAAAGAAAAAAATTGACAAGGGCGCAGCACAAGGAGCCAGCAAGTAAATGATACGCGCCAAGCTCCTCTTACAGCAAACAAAAAAGACATGTCTTCCCAAACTCTTCCTGATTCTTCTTCAAGTCGGTTTCAACCTCCGCAGACTCAACCTCGCAATAGGGCCGTCTTTCTTCTTGATCTTCAGCTGAGCTAGTCAGCGTGCGTTGGGTCTTTCGAGGTTCATCGCTCGCGCGTAGCCAAATTGAGCATGTAGTCCACAGGTGATGCTTCTTGAGCACGCACAGCCGAGAAAGAGTAAAACCTCGAAATAAACGCGAATGCATTCCCCTGTCCAGAGACTTTCATCCCAAACGATGGTCATGTCTGTTGAAAAGGCATTTAGGTCAAAGCACTGTTCGTCCGACCACGCGAGGGTCTCTCGATTGCTTGGCTATACCCCTTGTCCATGAATGCACCGACAAGGGACATGAAAGGCCCCACCCATAAGTCGGTGTGGCGAGGGCAGTTGAACAGGGGGATGTTGTTGGTGTGAGAAAAGGAGACAAGGAGGAAGTGTACAAAACGAAGGTGAGTATAGGGGAAAAGTCAGGACAAGAAGTCGGTGAAGAACAACTTCAGAAAACCTTTGCCTTTACGAATCGATTCCCCTGTCATGAATAAGGAAAGAAGTAGATAGAGAAAGAGGTGACAAGCTAGTGTATGATCAGGAACAATAAACAGGTAACAAAGAAAAGAAAAAAATTGCGAAAAGGCCGCCATTAGAGCTAGACCAGCCAACGCCTCAATATCAGAGGGAAATATATGTATGTGTTGGTTAGAGGGGCAACAACGTGAAAAGGAGATAAACCAAGGAAGAGAAAATATTGTAAATGTTCGAAAAGGATATCATTTAACCGACGAGGAAGGAAAAAACACAATGTGTACGGGGGCTCAACTTTTGAAGGGTCCCGAGAGAACGAACTGAGAAAACGCAGAGAGATATCAAGTGATTAAGCTGTTCGGAAATCAGCAGGATATGAGAGAAATTCAAAAATATCTGCATAGAAATCAAAGAGGCTTGATGTGGGAAAATGCTGGAACTGGAGGAGGGAAAGGAAACAGTAGAGGATAGGGTCAAGATATAATGGAGGGGTAGAATTCAGAACGCCATGAGAGTACACATCAGCAGCAACAGGGCAAGCATCAGCAGTACAAAAAATAAATGCTGCGTAGATCGTCCCTCCCGACTTTACCTGTCTATTTCCATGGACAGTTGAGTTCTAATGTCACACAGCCGTATCAGCGCTGGCAGCTCCCAAAGGCAAACACCACCGTTCATCCGCTCACATCTGGTGCGAAAACATGTTCATCTCTTCACCCGTCGGCGTCGTCGAGGAAGACGTCGTCGTTGAGTGCTGGTGAACTTGCTGCGGATGTTGAGGGTGGTGTTGTTGGTGGTGCTGAGGGTGGTGCTGAGGGTGCTGCGGCTGCAAATGCTGGGGGTTTTGGGGCTGCTGCGGCTGCGACTGTTGATGGGGGTGCTGCGGCTGCTGCTGCTGCTGGTGTTCGGGCGCATGATGTTGGTGATGGAGAGGCTGTCCCATCGTTCCGACAGGAGGCTTACCCATGTTATGAGGGGGCATATGGCCGCCGCCCAGGTGGGTGACCTGGACCTGAGCTTGCGCATGTGTCTGCATGGCCTTGCGCGTGTTCATTTTAGCCATACGACGAACACGTCGCGACCGCAGACGAGGGTCTTGGTTAGAGTTTCTCCAGCTGTCAACGGCACGTTGGATAAGGCCACGCTTGCCACGGAGCGTGGGGTTCAGTTGAGCCAAAGCCCAACCGACAGTGTTACACTCCGTTTCGTAAACCTGGCGGTTGCCACGGTACTGCTCTTTAGGGCAGCACGCACGCGGGTACACGCAGTTTTCGGTCTTGAAGTCCTGTGAAAGCTCTTCCGTGTTGACAGACTCGACGTCGCAGCGGATGGTGTATTCCATCTTGACCCGGTCACGCGAGTACTCAAAGGCGATCCACTGGACGCCGTTTTGGTCTTGTCGCACGACCAGGGGTGTGGTAGCAGGGATAGGACCAGGGGCCGCATTGGGGTTTACAGCCTGGGGGGTTGAGCCAGTGGGTGTGAGCGGGGTGACAGATCCGCTGCTGTGAGCGCTGCTCATGCCCGCAGAAGGGGCACTCTTCGGTTGCATTTGATGAGTCTGGAGCTCCATCTTAGGGTTTCTAGGACTGTTCGTGACCATTGGCTGGGTGTGTTGGGCCATAGGGTTGTGGGGAGCAGCGTGGGACATCATCATCGCAGGCTGCGAGGACATTGGCTGCTGGTGCGGCTGCTGAGGATGCTGAGGATGTTGAGATGTGTGCGCAGTATGGTGGCCATAGGCAGGAGGCGCCTGAGATGGCATAGGCTGATACTGTTGTTGGGGAGGGTAGTACATGGGCTGCTGCATGGCCTGAGTGGGAGGCTGCCCGTAGATGCTGCGATGCTGGTCATGCTGAGGTGATGGAGCCACCGAGTTAGGCGCACTGCCTTGGGGCTGATGGTAGGACATCGAGGGATACGGATGTCTTGACATATGGGTAGCGGCCATCATTTCGTTTGTATCTAGATGTGACAGAAAGCAAATGGTGTTAGTGAAAATGCATTTATAATTCAGACACGTGAAGGGCAACACGCGCAGGCATTTGTACGCTTTTTCGAACCTCGATAGGGGCAACTAGACAACTTGAAAAAGGAGAGAAAATGACCAAGGGTTTGGACAGGGGCCAGCGCTGGCTGGTATTTTGTTTCTTATGCAGTCGCCGGGAGGAGCCAATTCCTGGCTTGGTCTCTACTTTTTTTTCCAGTGTAGACTGTGCTTTGGTAGGATGCATGTACGTAGACGTAGAGGCCATGTAAAGCTATGCACATATGCAGTTCACGATTTTAGTCTTACCTGCAGAAGGATAACCGTTTGTGCTTTGCGAGCTGTTGTACGGTGATGTAGTTGCGTGCGAGTAGTAATGCGGTAGCTGCGAACCGCCTTGCTGCTGTGTAGTAGTAGTGGTCGAAGAGGCTGATTGGGGATACACCGACGCGATGCTATGCGGCGAAGGGTAGCCGGTGTGAGACTGCGCGGAAGATTGTGACTGCGACTGCTGAGCAATACTGGATGTCCGAGATTGGGGCGCAAAGGGCGATGGTTGCTGAGACTGGGTGTGATTCGTCTGAGTTTGAAGGCCCATTAGTATGTTTGTGGGTGAGACCAAGGTCCAAACCAGTCGGGAGCAAAAGAGGCGATAAAGGGGGGGCACAGGGCTGGAAGGAAGAAATGATGTTGCAGGAGAAGGACAGAGAATGAAAACGTGTATATGGATAGGTATGTAGATTCAGAAGTCGGAATCGTCAGGGCTTGCTCGAGTTTAAGGGAATGCTCGCACACAAATAGCAAGAGGAAGGAGGAGAAAGAATGATGAGAAACGAGAGACGGGAAAGACAATTGTCAAGAACGGACAAGTCAAGGGAGAACGAATGCGATTCACGGGGTGAAAGCAAAGAGGAAGCACTGGTGTATAAGAGCAACCAGATATAGAGCAAAGATGGAAAAAGGTGAAGAGACTTTAGGTATGGGGGGTTTTGGCAGTACAAGTAAGAAAAACTGCAGGGCCGGCTGGCTAAATAAGGGCAGGCTGGTTTGGCTGGGCAAGGCTTAGGACTGGGGTGTGAGCAAAGGAGCCAGGAGATCAGGATAAGGAGGAGAGTAGGGCTTAAAAGGAGACTAGGAGAAAATTGAGCGAGTGTAGAAACAAGAACAAGACAAGGAAAGAGAAAAAAAGAAGAAAAAGGAAAAAGGAAAAAGGAAAAAGAACCAGGGAATGACAGATGATATACAATGCCGAAGACGACGAATGGCGAGATAATTTTATTGCCGTCGTTTGCTGTTCGTACACTGCGTCCTATGTTGTGTTCTGTGTCGGTAGCGTAGTGTATGTATGTATGTTGTTCTCGTGGGCTTTGTCTTCTGGGCCGTATCGTATTGAGAGGAAGTTGAAGAGGCAAAGAGAGACGGAGAAAAAAAGGGTCAATCCACAGCTTTGCTTTGCTTGATTGACAAGTTGTAGTCAGGGGGGAAATGAGGTGTGGCTAGACTTCTCTTGGGAGAAGAGAGGAGAAGAGAAGAGAAGAGGGGGGGGGCACTTGGCCGGGGGGAGGGTGTGTAGTATCCAAGGGAGAAAGAATAAAATAAAATAAAAAAGAATTTTCGCTGGAAATCTTTTTTTATTCCCTTTTTTTCGTTGTGCGTTTTGTTAAAGTGGACCCGCCACAGACAAGAGCGCTCACTGAAGAACATTGACATTGGAACTTGAGTGTCTCTGCTAAAAGCTTCATATAAAAAGAGACGTGATGGCAGTGGAGGTTCTGCCCTCTGACACAACGAGAAAAGGATCAAAGCTTGTAGAAGAAAACATTGGAGGGGGGATATATCACGACCACAGATATTGGCTGCGTCCAGACAGCTGAGTCAAACGTTGGCAATTAAAGCCGTGAGGTAGGCGGTAGAAACGCAGCAGCATCAATGGCCAAGTCAGTTGGGGCAAGGCAGGGTAGGGTAGGTACGCGTGTTGCGTCTCTACTCTTGCCCCTCAAAGTTCACAGCGCGTTCCCACCCTGCTTGATCTTGCCATACCAGTCTGCCATGACTAAGCGTCAACCCCTAGCACGTCCACCATAAGCCGACTTCGACTTGGTGCTGGCCAACTGAGCTTGAATGGGGCTAAAATGGATGTCTGCTTGTCTGCTTGTCTGCTGTGTTGCATGCTGGCCATAGTATGCTGTCTGTCTGCCGCCTTGCGTCTGTCTTGCCGATGCTCATGGCCAACGTTAAGAAAAGCTCCAAATGACCGTGCCATGCTTGTCAACTTCGACCCAGCATCTCACATTCAGGGGAGGGGATGAGAGGAGTAACAAGAGAAATGATCCCAGCCCTGGACGTTCTCGTTTTTCTTAAAAGGCCCAGCTCAAGCAAAATGTCTGTCCTCCCTTTCCCCCAACCATATACAATAAAAGACAAGGACAGGACCCCCTAGTCACAGTTGTTGAAGAAACGAGGAGCTTGAACGCGTGTTCCTAGACAGACACACTCAAGAAAAACACGAACAAGGGCCAGCCACCAGGGAAAAAGAAAAGAAAAAACAGACAGAACGTGAATGTAGATGTGCAAGGAGATCAAGACGTACCGTGTATGACGAATCTAGACGAATTAGTGATGGTCAAGCTCAGAAATAAGATCAGGACACGGCTAGAAAAGATGAAGAAGATAGAAATGAGAATGAAAGGGGAACCAAAAAGAAGATGGGAAAAAGTCTCAGGACGCCAAATAAAATAGAGACACAATTCGCTTTTTTTTCAATTTACAGCAGAAAAAGAGCCGGAAAGAAAGAAAAGAAAAAAGAAAAGAAAAAAAGGGGTGGGGGAAATGAAGGAAGGTTTCCGGGTAGACGGGGGGGCTGCTACAATATATGAAGTAAGAGCAAAAGAAATCAAGATTAATCGTGCTCAACTTGATAGAGGACTAGACTGGCCAAAATGAAAGGATGGGTGTGTGGATATAGGCGCAAAGGAAGAAGAGATGCCCTGGGCTCTAGGCTTCTAGCTTCTTATGGGGGAGGGGGTCATCCCATATCAGAGACACAGGAGACCAATGCTTCTGTCCTTCGACAGGTCTCTTGACTTGTCATAGCCAGCGCCAACTGTCTAGCCTTTGCTCCCCACCAGAGCCCGCCTTCCAGTTACTATTATAGCAAGACACTGACTGTATTCTCCCTCTTCTCCGGTCTTCCTGTCTTCTGTTCTTGTTGCACTCTGGTCAAGCCGCCATGAACTGCCCATTCGTCCAAACACAACCGCCCCCCCTCAATAAGTTATTAAAGGATTATAGGGGTAAAGGATAAATCGGTAAACGAGCCCAAGACAGACCTGCAAAATAGCAGGCCAAGTCACAATCACAGTCTCAGTCACACCTAGAAAAGAGAAAAGGGGGGGGGCGTGCGATGTGCAAAGTGGAGCTCCCGGGTCATTATAAGCCGGGTGGTTGGTAGGGTTATATTCCATTAGGGTTTATGCTGTTCTTGTAGCGCCCAGCTAACGCCAACGAACGACTATAGAAATCCTACCAAAAGTTCGACGGTTTTTTTTCAGTTTTTCTTTCTCTTCGAATTCTTGACCAAGGGATGAAAGAGAAAAGAAAGATCCACTGGTGTAAATTAAAAGAAAAGAAGCAAAAGAAAAAAAAAAAAAGACCAAATGAGAGGCTGCCGGGATGAGTTCTTTTTCTGTCTTTGTTAACGTGAGTAGTAGAATAAGGGTGGAGAGACTAAGACACGTTCAACCTACCCAGGTCTGAGCTAGGCCCGAGACTTTGCCTTGGTTCAAACTTTTCTAAGCAAGCCAGCCCAGCCAGCCCAGAAGGTTGGTTAACTGCCGGACTTGGGGGAAGGGGACACGACTGGATGCACAGGCCTAAGCAAGACCAAGATCCAAGACCCCCCCTTCCATGGCCAAATGCACCCATGCTTTCAGAAATCGAGAGAAAGAAGAAAGACAGTGTGTCTTGCCGCTGGCCAAGCCTAGACAGAGCAGTAGGTAAACAGAGGTCAGCGACTAGAGGGAGGGCAGGTGACAGAAGCGGCAAGCAGGTCCGTTTTGGCCCAAACGCAGGGGGGAGGGGCTAATGTGTTGGATGCTGGTTGTGTATTGCAACGAAACAACATCAGCAACACACCAATTCAACGCGCAAATGGCAAGGACAGAAGCAAACCCAGAAAAAAGGAAAGAAGAAAAAAAATCCCTTTTCATCCGTCTGTGTTGCTGCAGCTTCATGGCTCAGCCATGGCGATAAAGCTCTAACATTTCTTTTGACCGCTTCCTTTCTCTAGGCCACACGGACACAGACACTAACTAGGAGGGGGGGGAGGGGGCGGGGATTTTTCCAAGACACAAGAAAGAACGCCTATTCCCCGTCACCGCTAGAGTGTGAACGGGGGAGAAGTAGCAAGTCCAAAAAAAGAAAGTAAGAAGGAGAAAAAGCCTCAAAGTTTGAAGCCAGAACTAGGGATATACAGCCTCGTCTTACCGCGACTAGCTTCGTAGTAGTGCAGGCCCATTTGTAGGAGCTTGGCTTCTAGGGAGGCTGGCATTCTAGAAGAAACAGGTTCATGACACTTTAGAAGAAGGGGCGGGGGGAGGGGGGGGGGGTTTCCTGCTAGGCCCGGGGCCTTCAGGGAAGGAAGAGAATAGGGTTCTCTACGCCTGTATTCACATGGACGTTTGTTGTACGTATGTACGTGTACGTGAGTGTGTGTATGTGCAGCCGTATCCTGTGGTTCGAGGCACCTACATAGAAGGAGCAAGAGCTGGGTCTGGGATCTAAAACAACTACGGCACGTGGTACAGGCAAGAGAACACAAGCACAAGCTTATCAGTCCTCTATGACACTCCACGAAGGAGCCCGGCTCTGTTTCTACTGTTTGCCGCCTCTTGCTTACTTGCTTTGATCTCACACTGAATACTGCGAGTTGAGGGTTGGCGATGGGGAATATTGTAGAGCCGAGGGCTGGCCACTTTAGTCTCCGGCGTTACACAGTAGTAGCACATACCGGGGCTCGGTAGGGTAGGAACCGCCCGCTATAATGTGAAGAACTAGACTCAAGATCAAGGAGATGAAGGGAAGCAAAAAGCTTGTAGCCAGAGATGGAACGGGTAAAGAGGGAAAATAAAGAAGCACCTGCCACCACACCGACTGCTGCATCGTTAGGCTCCTGGTTGATCCACGGCCCAAGCCCAGGTTCGGAGCCGCTATGGTGGCCGTGACCCTACATAGTGCTCGTCAAAACCTTAGACACGCAGGGTGACAAGACTGGGCATGACCAAAAATGCATGGAGAGATGACAAGAGATAACGAGCATATAGTAAGACGGTCTTCTGACCCTGGTGCTGTGCGGCACCGGCCCTGCGCATAGTCTGGTTTTTTCTTGTTCACTTGCAGCCACTGCTGCCCCAGCCCATGTCTGCCAGCACGCCCATTCCGCTTCAACTCTTAGGGTCCCTGTTTCTTGTCTCTAGTATCTTTGGTCTTTGTCTAGCTTTTTCTCATCCAAGGGCCGCTTCCTCCTTGGCTATTGTTCATTGTTGTTGCTTTAACCTGACACCTTGCTAGCTGCCTAAGCCCCCTCCCCCGTCCATCACTAACACCAAGCTTTTTTTTTAATCCTCAGCCTGTATTCATCTCCCTGCACTGCCCGCGGAGAGAGCAGCCTAGGCAAAGCTTCCCCTCCTTGGAGGAGGAGGAGGAGAAAAGGGATTCCCATCAGGGAATAAAAAAGCAAGTTATTCCTCCTCCCCATGTGATCAGACTGCCCCCCGTGACAATAGGTAGCGGGGCTGGGGGACGCCCACATCTTCAGGCCCCGAGCCCTAGAAGACTCCGCCTGCAATGCTACTGAGACCGGGGATGATGGGTAGAGATAAATATTACACGATATTCTGGGCCCTGGTGTGCCCACTTGACTGAACTTATCCAAGTTCCAGTGCCAAGATTATAGGCGGCTACTGCGGCTTCCCTTTTCATGTCTTCGGGTCCGAGTCCCAGTCATTATTTCCCCTTTTAATCTATTTCAATGGAACTTGGTCTTCTTGAGCTTTGTCCAACGCTTTTCCATGAGGGCCACACGACGCCCATGGTCCAAAGCACCAAGAAGTGGGCGCGAACCCTCTTTCTCTCCGGAGGCGCGTACCTACAACATTATTGAATATTTTGACAGGGTTAGCAAGAGGGTTCCCTAAGGTCACCCCGCGCCCTCGTAGAAGAATAAGCAGTGAAGACAAAAACCCAGGAGTTTGGCCGGTTCCCTGATATTGGTCCATGTTAGATCGGCAGTACCAGGGTTGATTCTTGTGTCCAGGGGAAGTAGATGGATATTCTAAGGATACTGTGCCGGACGAAGTGTATGCGGGGCACATCACGTGACTAGCACCAGAATATTCTTAATAGGGTTACTATATAACAGGCAGTATCAGCAAAATAAAGCCCCAGCCAGTTTCCTCTTCATCTTTCTGTTTGAACCCCCCGTGTTTTCCTGTCCCCTTCTAGAACTACCATGTTAAGAAAGATAGGCGTATGGACAAGCCTCGTCCCTGTCTGACCTTTACCAGGTAGGCAGGTAGCTTGCTCTCTCCGGAGCAGGACCCCTCGTCTCTCTCCTCAGGATATCCTTGCTTAGTGTCAGATTTAGAGGGTAATCCTTACGACGCCAGCGCAAACTACGGCCAGCGACAGCAAGTAACAGTAGTAGCAACGAACAATTAACAAGCCCCATGCTGTGAAGCTGTAGGAGAGATTAGCAGGGGCAAGCCTAATTTCTGGGAACAAATAAAAAGGATGTTTAGTGGAGGCTGTGGGTAGCTCAAAGGGGGGTTAATGTTGTTCGTAATTAGACAGGGGGACTTCAAGCAGCAAAGAGTAGAGAGTGGTAGTGGTAGTGGCAAGCGGCTTTAGCCCTTACTGTTAGGGTTACATATAGGGGGGGGGGGGGGGGTAATGTTCTCCTTTCTTTTTGTCTTTTTGTAACATTCACTACAGCTAAAAGAGGAACAAGACAAAAGTCATGCGATAGGTGATCCACCAATGTCACGAAGATGACAGACAGCGGTGGCTGGGGTTTAGAAACATGGGTGGACAGAATAAGGAGGGCGCTGAGAGTAGCTGTCCTATCCTTTTTGTCAATTAAATAAAGCTACAAGTTCATGACAAGCCTCCTATGAAGCTGAAAATTAGCCCAAAGGAAGCGGACGCGGACAGAACAGCTTTGTGGCTACGTGCTTTCGGGTCCCGTCTTTCCCTTTTGCTCTTCTGATGATTATCTGGAGGTCTGAAGGAAGAGGGCGTGATGAGTGACAGCGTATACATGCGCATGGTCATTGGACAGCCCGTACATATCTTGCATGCGTGTTGTATACATTCATGTACAGATTGCAGGCATACAGCAATTGGCATGGTAATGGACGCAGCATGGGGCTTTCTTCTTCCTACATAATTGGAGAGGGTGGTAGCATTGAGCTACTGAGCATATGCACGATAGAGGGTGAGCACATCCTACCAGCAAGGAAAGGAGAAGGGGGAGGGGGTGAGCATAGGTGCTTACATACGACATACATGTACTTTAATTGTATTATGCATGCCTAGTTGGTCAGCCAGAATCAGCCATTGTAACAGCATAGCATAGCGCTGGTGGTGGAGCACAGCATGGTGAGAAGGGATAGCGGATAGCGGAGAGGACCTGTTTGTTCTGTTCTTCGGCATAGAAATAACGCCACATACAAACAGAGGACGAGAAGAAGAGAAACGAAATAAAGCGCCGTGTCTCACTCACCAAAGTGAAGCTGTAGCCGGATTTGGGGGGGGGGGGTTGTTGTTGCTTGCAGGAAGCAAGGATAGCCGTGTTGTGTCTGTTTGCCGTCTTTCTTTGTCCTGCTGTGTACGCCACGCCCCAGTCTCCATCTCTTCCGAGATAGCGCTTTTTAGCACCAGCACTGGTGCTGACGATGGCGTTGGCGTTGGCTTTGTTTGGCGCTACTGTATGCACAAGAAACAATGAGAAGACGGGTGGCAATACAGGGCAAAAGAAAGCAAGTCGATCTGGACATGTGGGCATAGGGATATGCATGTATTTACATTTTACATGTCATAGAGGAGGGGCTGTACAAGATGCGTGCAGATTTTTAGACCTAGTGTGTGTGTGTGTGTGTGTGTGTGTGTGTGTGCAAGCGTGTGTTGCTTTGCTGTGATGTATGATTCCAAGTCCCCCTTGCATCCTCACCCCTCGTTCTTTTCGTCCTTCTTCTCCTCGTCTTCACGAGCAGCGCCACGTCAACATCATCAACCGTAAGCTCCTGATGGCCAGTCCAATCAAGTCCATTTCACCAGGCTTCGTCAAGAAGAGCATGGCCTGTTGTTCGAGGCGAGGTGCACTTTGTACACAGTTGAATCCACACAGACAGCACTGTACTCCAAAATCCTTCCACCTTTCCCCGTAATTGAAGCCAATGTTTTGCGGCTGCAGCGCATCTCGCAATTCAATCGCATTAGCAAAATTTAATCCCGCGGGTGGTTTTTTTCACATTCGTTTTGCTCCTCTTTCAGAATGTGATTAGCACTATTGATATTGGCTTGTTGGAAATATTGGTAGGGGGCTGCTCAAAGAGAAGGGGGTGAAAAAAGCCGTGGTACTCGGGTGCTTGTGTGGTTGATGCTAATTATCATGCTGCTTTGTGGTTATTTTGAGTAGTTTCCAGCGACGCGAAACGGCAGGTGAACAAATTTTCCCCTTCTTTCCTATTTGTGAAGCAAGTTTTTTTTTTTCTTTAAAAAAAAAGAAAATTTTCAGCCTCAGAATCTGCGGTCTCCAATTTTCGGCTTAATCTTTGGTTAAATTAATACTTCAAAAAATTCTTCACGCTCTGCTTATCCATCTGCTTATGCATTTGTGCATGTATCTTCTACATCGCCCGCCATTTTATCGTCAAGCTTGTGCTGTTGATTTCGCCGTCGTTGTCAAAGCTCCAGGCATATCTTCAGCCTCAACTCCCACTTTCCCCTATAAGATCTCTCGAGATTAAAAGGCCGTGGGCTTTTGTGGTTTACTTTTGCCTTTTGGTAGCCCTGCAAAGCTCTCATTATCGAGGTTCCCTGTTAGCCAGATTGTCGGAGACGCGGCCCACTGGGGCTAGGGGCCTAGGCTTATGGTAGGGAGAGAGGGAATGGATGGCTCACTCCTGGAGAGGGGTGGGTGAATGGAGAGGGAAAGTGAGCAGAGGATGGGACAGTGTGCAGATGATGGGACTTCCCTGCTACATAGGATCACTGACTGGGCCTGTTCTTGTGATTAAGCCCTGGAACTAAGCAGCAAACAGCCAAAAAAGAAAGAAGAAAAAAAGGCCCTGCCTGCTTCACTGTCTTGTCCTAGCGTTGGCTCGTTGGTAGGCTCAGGCTCAGGCTCAGGCTCAGGCTTAGCCTTCGGCTTTGGCTTAGGCTTACGCCCAGGCCTGGGGCTTCCAGATGAATAAACAAATATCCGGCCTGGCCCAGTGCTAGGGTTGTGCCTGCTCAAACAGGCCTTTGTGCTCAACCCATACACTATGCAAGGGTATTCACAGACGCCAGGAAAAACACAAAGCATACTTTCAAGAACAACCGCTGTCGTCCAACGACAAAAAGCTTCAGCTGCTACCCCTGGTATCATAGTATGGTCTTGGAGGGGAAGAAGAGAAGCTTGGCCCTTTCCCGTTGGTATGAACATGGCTGACCTGACCTGTGTCCTGTCCTGTCCTGACATTGACAAGAGGAGACAAGACAGCACTCCTAGAATACAGAAGGACAGAAAGCAGGTCCATGGACCTTGTGCATTCATTGGTGCTACCGACAAGTGGTCTGGTATTTCGGGTGTCGGATGTTGAATAGCTGGATGCTGACTAGTCGTTTGACTATCCATACACATGTATGTACCAAAATTCGACTGGTTCCCCGACTTTTCCAGCCGCGACGACTGCCACTAAAGCCAGGCGAGTGTAGACTTCCGTCTGACTGCTGGCCAGCCAGTTGATTGGCTCAATCATCGAGCTTGACTGCTGATTGCCAACAGACACAGGCAGACGGACAGACTGAGGGAGATAAGGGCAAATGAGAACGACATATTGAGGGGCATACCAGCCCACATCAAACTAACAAATACGAACGCAAAAGGTTTAGGATGCAGCTGATCTCGCGCTAGGCATGTCAGGAATTGACATCTCATCTTTTCTTTTGTCTCTTCTACAAACAAGGGTAATTTGCTGTGATTTTGTAGGCGGTGCGTGCTATAAGGTCTAGATTTATCCAGCCAGCCAGTCTCGCCCACTCCTGATTCTACATGTTTCTCCTTCTCTCCATGCATGTTGATCTTTGTCTATCGTACGGTACGGCAAGCAGCTCCAAATTCGCAGTCTTACCGTTCCGTTGGCAACAAGTAGGGAGAGAAGTGTATAATTACCCGGTTTTCTCTCTCACCTCCTTTGATTTCTTCGTCGGACTGGCTCTTTGACCAGCAGAGTTGACCAGGACTTTGGTTTCTGGTGCTAGGAATCAGCCAGAGAGCAGAGAAAGAGCAAGACAGAAGAAAAAGAGGACAGACAAGAAAAGAAAGGGTATTCTGCTGCTCTCTGCGCCGATCCGTAACCTGTAACGGCTGTCATGTATAAGCTGAGAGGTATGCGATGCGGATTTGCAATCTGAGACGGCTCTTGGGCTTGTTGTCTTGCTTTCTTGTTTCGTTATAGCTCGGGAGTCAATAAGTACAGGACTGCATGTATGCATAGTACAGGTGGACATAGAATAGTATAGTGCACACTAGTATTATACAGCAAAGTAGTATGATGTGATATGATAGAGCAGAAGTAAAGCACACCCCATTGCCACTTCGAATATGCCTACCAAACCCCTTTCCCCCCTTGGTTTTGTCCAGTCCGTGAAAGCCGCTGAATGTGACGATGAGCGTTTTACGGTGAACACGGGCAGGGCAGCCAGTAAACCAAGCCAAGCCTAGCCACGCACTAACGCTAAATCGGAAATCTCATTTTCCCACGGGAACGTCATTTCAATTTCTTTTTCTTTTCTAGCGCTGCTGGGGCCTCTGTGTCCAAGACTCACTATTTATAGTGAGGCGCTGGCTCGAGGCCCAGGAAGAAAGCGGACTGGTTTCGTTTTTACGCTCTATCTTACGCAATATTTATTGGCTTATTTTTTTTCTCTTAGCCTTTCCTCTTGCTGGATTGAAACTTGATCGGCTGATTGTAATAGCCCGGCCTCCCAATATGCAAACATAGGTGCAATGTATGTAGTGATGCAAAACTTAGCATAGTAGCTTTCTCTGACGCACAAAATACGGGGGACCCCAAACACACCCCTGCCATAAATTAGATGCTTGCTTCGTAAAGACAACTGGGCTGAGTCCACATCCTATCAGGTAGAAAGAGGAAAGGGAAAAAAAAGGGGAGGGGGAGGGGGAGGGGGCATGGGTTAAGCCTGCTTCAGGGGAAGGGGAGAAGGGTAAGGAGAAACGAAAGCTTTGTCAAGATCGTCTATAGCGGTATTCCAGAAAAAGAAGAAGAAGAATGGGAAGAGGGAACAAGGGACGGGGAGACTATTTGGTTTGTACTAAGCGGATGTCGAGTGAAATAGCTGTAGCTGTTTGCTGCTGGTAGCTTGTGTGG
Organism: Ceratocystis harringtonii; assembly: GCA_002018265.1. NCBI lineage: Eukaryota > Fungi > Ascomycota > Sordariomycetes > Microascales > Ceratocystidaceae > Ceratocystis > Ceratocystis harringtonii. The sequence goes on along the minus strand of MKGM01000423.1, from coordinate 2,222 downwards.
GTGTATATGGGATGCAGAAGGACAGGAAAAGAAAAGACAAACAACATTGAAGACCAGGCTTATCACAGGAAAGGTTGGATGGGTCCATCGACTTGCAAGAGAAATGTAAGCCTGTAAACATCAGGAACACTACCCCCCAACTCTCTTGTTCTTCTTGTATTGTGCCTCGGGTTTTGCGTCTGTCCCTCACTTCAGGATCAAGACGTGGTCCTTGATATTGTATAGGTAGATATATACAGCTTCACAAAGGCAGGAATAAGAGCGCAGGGCAAAGTTGAGATTCTTAGCTTTCGGTTTCGGGTCTTTTATACTAGCCAGCAAAACAGGGCCAGGACCAGGGATGAGCCTTGCTTGCTAACTTTCTTTGTGGTTGTCGTGGATGAAGCAAGAGTGGATCGGGCAGGAAAGGCTAGAGCTTTGTTTGCGCTGCTGGCTGCTGCTTGGGGTTGAATTTGAATGTATGCTGCGTCTACTGGAATCACCAAGATCAAGCGACGCCGCATTGGCCACCGGAAAGAACCATCCCTCTATAGGGCCGGCTACAGGTTTTGCGCATGCTTCCAAGCAGGCTTGTTACTCGCCTTGATCCTGTAGCCGTTGTCTTTTGCTTGGGTGTTTTGAGACCAAGTAACAACGGAGTAGATGGGCAGACACAAGAAAGAAACAGGACAAGGGCCAGGCAAGATGGTCACACATACAGGATGGGCATGGCATGCACAGCAACTTTTCTTTTTGATTGTTCGTACCATCATTCCGTCATAAAACCACAAAGATCTAAGCCAAAAGTACAAAGTCTAACTTAGCTCGAACTAGATCCTAAACCTGCTGCTTCATGCCCTCCGTTCTCACGATTCTCGCGCCCCTCCTCTGCGCATGTGATACTCGGGTACCACTGGGGCCAGCTCTTCCTCTATGCTATCGCAATCGTCCACCTCTAGTGCCTCCGCCTTAAACTTGTACTCCGCCATAGTCGGGATCAATGCGCTCTGCGTTGGCTCTGGCGGTGCGCTACCCTTGCCCACCGGTAGAGGAGGGGGTGGAGGCAGATTTTGCGTCACCTGGCTTGGCGACTTGCGCCTGTCCGGGCTATTGCTGCCCTTGCTTGACCGGCTATTCATCTTGTCATCGGGTGTTCTGGGCCGCCCCTCCTTGCTTCCCGGCCGCGTTGACATGACGGGTGGCCGCCACACACGCGTCTTGGGGCTGGTCGGCTGAACGGGCGACACGGAGCCTCCGAAACCGCTGGTAGGTGACGTCGGATTTGTGGTATGCTCTTCTGAAGGTGCAGGGTTGGCCATTGAGACCATGGCTAGCTCTAGGGCTTTTTGTAGTGCATTCCGAGAGGTCTCTAGGTCCTCGGTCCATGCCAGATCGCGTAGGATCTTGTCGCTGAGGTGAACAAGTGACTTTTGTGCTTTGCTTAGATGCTGGTCGGCCGGAGGCGGATCCATTGAGCGCTGCCCAGCTTGTTGCATGGGACCACCAGGGATCCGGCTGAGGGCCGTGGACATACCACGCGTAGAGAACTTGGGTGCTGTAGGAGTGCCACGAGCAGCGCGCATGACGCGGTAACGCGTGGCCGCAATGTCCTTGTGCAACTGGTGGATGCTATTTTGCGTTGCGTCGTCATAAAACACCGGCCGCAGAGAGCCAACAACGGGGAGCTTGCCCCAATCGAATTTTCGGTCGTTGGTGGTCCCCAAATCCTCCAAAACGGTGTTGAGGAGACCCTGGAGATAGGCATAGTCGGGTTCAACTTCAAAGCCCAGGTTACGAATGTAATTGATGTACTCGAGGAACTGCGGGGCAAGGCCTTCACAAAGGTCTTCAGCTGTGGTTTCTAGCTTGAGCTTTGTTACTTTGTCGGTGCTGCCAGCATTGTTCCAGGGAAGGCCCTTCAAGAGGTAGATGAGCACTAGACACACAGACTCGATGTCGTCGCGCCGAGATTGCTGGAAGCCCTGGATGGCGCTGTTGCTGAGGAACTGCACAGTCCCAGAAAGAGCGCGGGAGCCACCAAAAGAGATGTGGCTTTTGGTGATGGGGTCAATATACTCTTTGCACATGCCTAGATCAACGATAAAGACTTCGTTTTCCTCGTCTGATCCTGGCCGGCCCATGAGGAAGTTCTGTGGCTTGATGTCACGGTAAATGAGTTTGCGTTCATGTATGCACTTGATACGATCGATCTGGGAACATGATGTTAGCACAGCGCCCGGGGG